>JAEANM010000382.1:0-37315 GCA_017656035.1 Myanophis thanlyinensis | reverse complement strand
CTCCCTTCATGTATGTATGTATGTATCTATGGATCTATCTCTCCATCCATCCATCCACCATTCATCCAACTATATCTCATTCACTTTTTTCTCCCTCTCTCTGATGTCAAGTTGGCCACGCCCACCCAATCTAATGACCACCCAGTCACATGACCACCAAGCCATACCCACCCACCAAGCCATGCCCACAGAACCTGCAGGGGGCACTGAGGATGAGTTTGTAGCACCAAGGGGGCGGTGGACTGAAAAAGTTTGGGACCCACTGCTGTAGATGATCTATCTATACTACAGTATTGTGAGATTTTCTGGTAGGATAAAATGAGTTTAGTATAAACATGCAAACTGAATTAAGGAAAATAGTTCATTGTTTTTCAAAGACTTCCTAAGTACTCTAGGATGTGAAGATTTATAAAGGTAACTATAACCACTGCACATATTATTACTTCAAATGGATCAGTCTGATTCAAATCAGCTTATTTTTCCTAAATACAGCCAAATAAAACTCTTAGACTTTTAAGATTTTTTCTTTTATATTATTTTTGAAAAGTTTAGCATTGAATACTTTTTTAAAGATAAAAATAATATAAAAATAATCACTGTAATATAAAAGAACAGACTTTTTTCTTGAGTAATGTGATTTTTATATACAAAAAGATGCCTCAGTGTGATAAAATCTTTTCTTATCATTTCATAAATCTAGTTTTGATTTTTTTCAAAATTCAACAGAAGTATACAGGTTTGATGTGAATAAAGCTATTGCCATCCTTACTAGGTAGACCAGACAAGAAACATGAGCAGATAAGCTGACTCTACTTTCCTGTAAAGCTACATTAACAGACACTTGCAATTCTCTCACCAATTTCCCCTCTCCCTATAGTCAGAGAAATAGGGAGTGTACCTTCTAAACCTCTTGTCCTACCCACTATCCAGCTGCAGGGTATGCTATCTCTTATTTGGTCATCTCTAGGCAACTTTTCTTTGTCCCATCTCCCATCCCACATATCATTAAAACTACCTATCCACTTCAAATTCAACTAATTTCAAGTGAGAAAGTATTATTGATATTTAGGCACTTAATTTAGGTTGTCATTATCAAGCTGTAGAAGAATACACAATGTGAACTGCCTATGTATGTCTGCCAACAGTGCTAAATACATCGAACTACCAGATATTTTAAAAAGTGGAATGATGACCAGTAGATGGCAATAATGAGTTTCTGTATCTCTTTGCTGCCCTTTAATGGTTGTATACATTTTTACAACCCAGATCTGGTAATACTAAAATGTAGTCTGGGTTGCTTATCTATAGTAAAGAATTTGAATGTATACATGCAGCATGTAATCCTGTGCACACTTACTTGCTAGTTTGTATGTATCACAGAAACAAACTGAGTATTGTTCAGAGAAAATATGTGGATATATGTGTGTGTTTAATAAATACATGCTATGGGAGCAATGGGTGCTGATTGGTAGACTACCTCCTGTTCTTCAGAGGCCTTTGCCTTGCTTAGCACAGGCAATTGAAAATGTCATCATATCCATTCAATGGATGTTTCCTAATTTCAATTAAAGCATAGCACTATTAGTTGTAGAGTTGATATTGCATAAGGTTCATGTAGTTAGTTCTGGCCTATATGTTTTTTAAGAAGCTTTCGGGACTTTGGTTATTTGAAAAGGTAACTGTTTGTATATCAATTAATGGAATATGTTAAAGCACAATAAAATGTATGGTAACTGGCAGAGAGGTATGATATGCAAACTTGCCAAGCACAGCATAAACAAACAAACACACAAACAAACAAACAAATAATTGAGAATAAAATTATTGTAATTGGAGAAAAAAAGGCTTTGATGCTCTTTTATTGGAGAGATTGGTCTTTTTTCTTTTAGATTGTTTATATTTTCTTCAATTAGCATAGCTACACCCATAATGTAATTAATACAGATTATTTAATCAAAATAGTATGCTTTCTTATTGTAAATATATATTTTATATCTTACTATTTTAAAAAAGAAAATGCTTAAGAAAATAAGTTACCTTTTTCCAATTTAGAATATCTGTTTGTTGTCAATGAATTATCTGCACAGATTGGTCATTTTCTACACTGTGGAAATGCTAGAAATTAGATTAGGTGCAAAGCATATGCTAACTATGTTATTTCCAATGTACTTTGGTTTCCAATGTATGCTGCTTTTAAAACATTATTTTCTTGCCCCCTTGCTTTATATTTCATCTCAAACTGGTTCAAATATCGCCCAAGTTTGATGAGCACTTTATTTTTGTGTAAATAATAGGAAGTATCTATAGCTTTTAGGCAGCAGACAACTCTAGAGGCAGTTGGTGGTTGGATTTATTTTCTATTGCCCCAAAACACTTAACCCATTGACTTTTCAGATAATCCCTTACTCTGACATTTTATATATTAGAAATATTTAATTTTTGCTGTCCTGAAAATTAATCCATCTTTGGGAGATATTTGCTGACCTGGAAAACAAACTCTTTGCTGAATACTTTTAAACAGCGCAATTAACTTTGTAGATATTAATGAAAGGACTTCTTGAAAGTAATTCTGTGTGAAACAATGAATATATGCCGACATTTTATCAGCCATGTTGCTAGTGTTTTAGAGTAGATACCAGTCAGTATCTGCCTCCAGTTGTTGTGTGCATTGCAGTGCTGGAATCCACAGACTTAAAGAACTCACAGCCTGGTTATATGGGAACCTCTTATTCCATTAAGTCTTTGCATTTTCACTGACTATTAGGCACCCTCTAATAATTACAATTCCATTCATAAATCCTTTCAACATTTGCAGAAAGGTAATTAGGAATTGATAATCAGAGGGCTCATTTCTCTTTAAATTCTAAATATTTTGAGAATGCATTTTTCAAATTGCATTTCTTATCCAAAACATCCCATCTCTGCTGTTTAACTTCTGAAATTAGATATTGATTTTAGAAATTGTCAACTACTTTTTAACGTCTTTTAAATACATCCAGTACTAGAAGTGCCTAATGCTCAATGTTAGTGCTTAAGCTTTTACATTTATTAGAAGACTATTCTCTTCAGATTTTGATTTATTTTCATTCCCTTTCTATTTCCAAGCTTCAGTACGGAAGAAGAAGGGTAAGGGGAAACATTTTTGTCTCGTTATTCTTTACTTATTTTCCTGCACCATCTTATACTAAAGTAGAATACACAATTGTATGTAGTGGTTCAAATTTTAAATCACAAAATAATAAATCAGTATGGTTTTAGTCATTTAGAGAATGGATTACAAAGGTATAAAATAAATATATCCCTTGAGAAATCTTGTTTGACATAAATGATCCCATTTTTTCTTCTTCTTTTGCCTTGCCTCCTTCATCCCAATTCTCTCTCTCTCCCTTTATATGTTTGAGACCGTTTCTGGTTGTTCCCCAGTCATTACCACAAGGTTACTGTGCTAACTGGCAACTAATTAGGACTGCTTCATACATAATATTCTTCTTACAAATGGGATCCTCCTTGCATAGAAAAATATGCACACACATGTTGTGTTGTTTGTCTCTTCTGCTGTGTATTTGGAACCTGCTGCACTTCAGAATGTGTGTAACAGAGTCAAAATGGACACTGGCAAAATGATCACGTCCATCGGGGTTTTTTTCCTACACTACGGTTCCCTTCATGTTAGCATGTCATGTATGAAGCAGCCCTATGAGAAACAGTGGCAAGTAACAGGAGTTTGGTGTAGTCCTGCATCACTTAATTAACTTGCCTGCTTAATGGCCAGTTATTAATCACAGAACCACACTGCCTCTGTCTCAAAAAAAAATAGGCACCTCACACACACCCTTTGAGTCTTTACCTGGAGTACTGCTGCTCTGCATAATTTCAGGTTTAATAAAGCATATTCCACACTGTCCCGTGTGCATGGAATGCTGTCCCTTTAACTAACCCATAAGGTCACAACTCTTCTCTCCTTTATCTCCTTGAGACCCACCTCTGCTGCAAAGCATACAAGTTTATTGTGCAACTTGCTATAACTGATTACTAAATGAAGGACTAACGGGGATTAATGGACGTTTTGTAGTAAGATTAAGTGTATGCTCATGAAGTTTGCATATATTTAGTTGCATCCTGTTTCTTCCCAAGCTTTTTTTATGTCACCTGTTTTCTTCAAGACAGGGCATTTGATTTTGGTATATGTGATTACACAACACATTGCTAATCCTTTATGTATCATAAAGACGAAATATATTACAGACCAGTGGCATATAAATTACAACTTGTTTATAATACCAACATCTAATTGAAATGACTGAAATAAGATTTGCTTAATTTTGTTTTCGTTATTTACTTTAATATTTTACTAGAACATACACTTTTTGTGTTGATCTTTGGCCAAGATCCAAATTCAGTATTTCCTTAGTATAGTAGCATTCCAACTTGTCTACCTAAACATCTATGTACCTATTAAAGCCCTTGACATGTTGAGAGCCCCTATGAAGTTATGACTCTGTACTGGAATTGGATTATACAATATGTATAATGTGTGCCTGCTTATTCTTCTTTTCCTGAATAAAAACACAAATCCAATTGATATCCAAGGTTAATGTTTGACCATTCAGGCTCAGGCTTATTTCACATGCTGTAGCATTCACTACGTTATATGAAGGCTAACCTTAGAATGTCTGCTTTGAAAGATCAATTGCTCATACCAAGAATTAATAAATTCACTGTTCTTTGTGCAACTCTATTTTAAAAACAGGTGTATCCTATCAAAGAAGCTTTTCATGTACTCTATGTAGAGACTGTTCCATTCAGTTCTATAGCAGGCATAGCTTTATTGGCATCTATTCTCCACACTGAAATTTCCATGATACTGAGAGGATTAATTCAATCAATGTGCTTCTGAACTGCAGCTCCTTACAAAGAGCAGAACTACCAGATCAGGACTATGGTTCAGTCAATAATATTTTTATTGGGAAATTAAAGCCATAAAATATTAAAATATAGCATACAGTTTTTCATTGCTTTTAACTTATTTTTTGTACCTTACACAACTTCTGTAATAACTTCTCAGACTGCAACGTCCATATTTTCTTTTTAATATCTTCGATGAACTCAGAAATATACTATTAGTGTTGGAAATAAGTAAGATAAAATACTAAAATTAATTATTATAACTATAGCAATATTTAGAAAAAACAATTTAGGATTTACACATCATAATAACCTGACCTCATAAATACTTCTGTATTGCAGTGACCTTTTATATCAGCCACAATTAAGTAAAATGAGTAAGTCAGATTCTGCAGGGTCATGCTAAAATGCTGGAAAAGGAGCACTATAACATAAAAATAAAGGAAAACATTTTTATGTAATTGATATAAAACATTTGTGTATCTTGGGTATCTCCAGTAATTCAAGAAGAATAAATTACATATCATTGTTTCCTGTATATAATGTGTGAATAACTGTGCCCTGCTTCAGAAATGACTAATACCATTGCAAGTTTTCTGTACATGTATGTAGTGTGCTAATTGTTAATATTAGTGTACAGACCCAACTGACATGCATAAAAATGTGTGTGTGTTTAAAATAATTATGTTGAAATGAATGGGAAAATCCTATGGTCATATCTGAGTGAATAATCTTACAAGGGTAGCAGTGAGTATATTATATATATGTGAAACTACAAACAAATTTCAGAGAAATTAAGTAATTTAATTATTTATTGATAGTAACATTAATGTGAGTTGATTGTTTAAAAATATTAATAATTATTATTTTTAAAAAAGAAAACAGTAAAATAAAATAGCCTACCTGACTGATTTAAAAATATTAATTCATAAAATAAATCAGAGCACACATTATTATTTCTGCATAAATAGTTTAATTATTTTTATTTGGTTTTCTGAAGTTACTCCATTAGCATTAGTCTTTATTCTAACAGGTAATTTATTGTATTTGATAATACTGGAAGACTTTAGTTAAATATTTAAAATAGAAAATCTTAACTGTTTTTTCTATACAGAATAGAGTTTGTAAATCATTTATAAGTCCTTTCAAAATAATAAAATATGACACAAATACATGTTGTTAATTTATTGGTTACTATGAGGTTTTAAATTGATATATACAGTCACATTTGTAGACTTGAAGTAGGGTTTATTAGCCTATTTCACATTAAAAGTGTTTCTATTTTTGTTGATCTTGCCCTTGAAATTACAAATATTAACTCAACCAAAGATGTAGCAATCCAGAGTGTGGGCTTTTTTCTTTAATTGCTATGTGTCATCCAAAAGAGACAATGTTTATAGCCTGTTCCATTTCAATTTCTTTTTCTTTTTCTTCAAGAAAAAAGTTTTATTTTTTAAAAATAATTGTCAAAACAAATGCTATACTTGCTGTAATTTTTAATAAAACTGAGGCTCAAACTTGGCCCCGTAAAGGCTCCAAACATACTGTATAATATAGACCTTGTTACTTCATCATTATGGAACTGACCACAGAGCTATTAACAGCACAATTATAATACAAACAGATAAATCAGGCATCTTCAAATATATGAATAATTTCGGAAAGAAGTCTTCAAGCCATCATAATATTGTCTAATGGAAATATCAATAAATATTTCTGAAGCTAAAAATTTCTGAAAAATATTAGTGTAAGTGTTAATTGGTTGAAACAAAATGAAACCAACTTTTAATTAAAATTGTATTGTTTATTATTTATTAAATCATACTATTTATTTAATTTAATGTTCTTGTAGATCTGCAGTTAGGCTACTATCTTCTGACCTTATTTTTAATTTTGTTTTGGTTTTGGTTTATTAAGTAAATGGTGAATTTATTAGTTATATAGTGAATTTATTTTACTCTTTTTTAACATATATAAAAATAATGTAACAAAATAAAATGTTATATCACCAGGGCTTCCTATAGAGGCATGTGACATTTCCAGTTTTTGCTGCTCTTGACCATAATGAAAAGTTAAACCATGAAAACCCAGCATAGATTAAGTAATTGTCTAAAGTTAAAGCTCTCTCTTAAACCAAATGCCCATCCAGGCTCTCTTTCTGATTTGCCAGGGTAGTAAGATTTTCAAATCTGTTCAGATACTTTTTGGGAGAATTCCTTGGTCTGTTTCAAAAAAAAAAATTGTCATGGGCTAAGTAACAGCAACCTCCAGTGCCGTTTTCAGAAATAGTTCTTACCAGCTGTAAATGCACACAATGTGTGAATAAAACATTCATAAGGTTATAACATATCATTCACCCCAATACGTAAAGTACTTAGTTGTCTTTCTTCACTACAGAAAAATAATTGAGGGTGATTTTCCAGTCCTGGTGAAAAAAAAGCATTGCAGGAAATGAACAATGGAATCATAGGCACTCAAGAGGATCACAGTTCTATGGCTACTGTACGTAGCGGTACTTTGCTGAGCAAAATTTCTTGAACTGCTTGACAAGAAAGGAGTAAGTCAATTGACGCAATGGATTTATTAAGATTTTCCAAGTGTAAAGGTTTCTATGGAATGTTTTTTCAAAGCTTTTAATCTCTTTGTGTCTTTCAGATTCCATGGTACATTGTGGTCTAACTGCTGCCGTGCTGTAAAATTCACTAGGAATCATTTTTCATTAGAATTCATTTTTCTTCAGTTGTTAATCATTCTGTGGTCTTTTCTAATGGAAGTTATAAAATAAATGCTTTTAGGAAACTTGTGGCTTGTTTTTATTTCCTATGGGATTCTGCCAAACTTACTGTGCTTTTTGGAAAAGTGACCTCTATTTTTAAATATCATATCTGTCAACTCCCAACTAAAATTCAGTAAATCTTAATTCCAGAATGGAAAAGCTTTTCTTTCTTTTGAGCCTAAAATGGTATGGCTGAATGTAGAAAGTAATTCAAGTAATATTTCTTGTATTCCAGGAATAATGCTATTAAATATATTTCTAGTTCCCTTAATGGACATTTAAGAAGGGTTTGAGGGGATTGTATGTAAATAATACTTTTTTTCATCATAATAGAAGCAACAGGCAGTATTAGTAGTTATTTCCAAAAGTGGATGAGTTTATATTTAACCATCAAAGTAACAGCTAAAAAGAGGGGGAAATTACTGCTTGGATTTTCATTATTATTGTTAAATCTTATGTAGAACTAGTTTATTAAAAATATTTATATACACAGCCTCCCCTAATCCATTGTCAATTTTTATTTTTTTTATTTTTAACTAATATGTGATATTTGAACATTGGCATAATATTAAATTTTAAAAAAAACCTGATAAATCTTAATATGCATATCTTCAAAATAATTAATGTGATATTCTAGAAATTCTAATGAAGTCTACAGGATTAAAACATCTTTTATTTTAGTAGTAGCATTTAGCTTCCATATACAATATATTTCTATACTATGCTTTGATATAAAATTCATACATAGTTTTTAAACTTCTTTTAAACTCAAGGTACAATTTGGACATGATGGCATCTTCTCCGCAACCTGGGTTATACAAGGTGGAAGATATCAACATTTCCTTGACTTGACTATTGTTCCACAGTTTGCTTAGCTGCAAAATTGAGGAGAGCTTTGTGAAATTTGAGCATCTTCCATCCATTTACATCTGAACCCTCTCTAAATCTTAAAAAGTACAAAAAAAAAGAATCAATATTTTGACTTCACCCATTTTAAGGTGAAGCTAAAAATCACCAAAGATATGCTAACTCACTTTTTAATGGCTGTTCTAGGTGATCACATAATTTATAAGATATTGCTAACAGTGTTCTAATACATCTACATTCCATACTAAATGAATTTTTACCAAGTATAACTTAGAATGTAAAGCATGGCACTTTTTAATATATAAATGCATAAAATTTATACAATGTAGCTGGTTTGTCAATTTACACATCATGTGTAATCATAATAACCCAAGCCATAATCTGCAAAACATATTTAAACATTACACCATTAACTTTCTTAGTCTTGATTTTGTATAAGATTGAGTCATCATTGCTTGAAGTAGATGCTAGTAGATTCTGTACTTTCTGGCTTGTGTAGGAGGAACAAAATTCTAACTATGATTTATCGAATTTACACAGCCTGCTAAATTTTAATATCATAAACTATTGATTGTAGTCCAAGCTTTGATTATACTTTCTATTACAGTAGTTCATATTATATTATTATTAATATTATTTCAAGCCATATATTGAGTGGATTTTAATTTTGCATGATGTTTTGACTCTACAAGATTATTTACTTATTCATAAATATTTTTTTAATTTCTTGACTATATTTTGCAAAGAAAGGACTCATTTACTCATGACATGGGGATTTCTCTTTATCTTTCAAATTTCATGGGCCTATGTGGTTGCAGAAGTGTACCCAGACACATGTATGCCTTTGTGTATGCCTTAAAACAGGGCAAACACCCAACTCCCAGTCCATGGAATGCCAGGAACTGGGCCATGCAAACAAGCAAAGCCCCATCCATGAGATGCAGGCAGCATGCAAAACCTCGCCCCCTCCAGTATGCGGGAAAAAACCTTTCTCCACGGAATCGGTCCCTGGTGCTAGTCCCTGGTTAGGGGCTGCTGTCTTAAAATGTATCCCAGAGATGCTCTTTATATACTGAATCAACAGAGAAAATATGGGGATGTGGAGAGAAAGCAACTTCTCATTGGTGTTCATTTCCTTCTTCAAATATAATTAGACACTCAGAATCGTAACACCCTAGTAAATAAATATGGAAAGAATGTTTTTTCCTTTTAATTAAAATAGTTAACTAAATATAAATATTGTCTTCTTTTTGTCATCTTATATTCAGGGGCACGGTTATAGCACCTGACTACTAGTAGTCATATCTTTTCCTAAGAGAGCAGGCATGTATTCACCAGGGGGGAGGGGGAGTAGCTGTTTTAAGGAGTGGCTGTATTGAGATTCCACATGTAGCTTCATAATTAAATCCAAAACTCTATGTAGCACGTGTGCATATGGTCCCACATTGCATTTACATCAAATAATTATTGATTAAACATAACTGAGTATACTTAATAAATAGAGCCATAACCTGCTCTAAAATGCAACATGTGCTTTTAAAGGTTTTTTTAAAGCCTTTATCAGGTGGATTGTATTGATTACAATGTATTGAATTATCCAATTAGGTTGGATAATAATCGATATTATTTTTTACAGCTAAAACTTGTATTCAGTCTTCTACTTACTTGTGTTAAGTGTAGTACTAATGTCTTATTCTTCTCTTTTGAGCTGAGATGTTTTCTAGTTTTTCATTTGGTTTGAGCTTAAAATTAAATGTGTGTATCTGTGTGTGCGCACACACAAATATTTGCATTCAAGCAATTTATTTTAAAGTATTTTATTTTCATCCATAATTGATGAAAAAAATCTACATCAGATAGTACTGTCTACATTATGTCCTTAGGTACATTAATTTCTATTTGAAGTCAACCTTGTAATAACTAACTTTTAGTTGCATTGTGCAGTAGTAAATTACTTTCCTATATTTACTTATACAATTTATTTTTCCTGTAACTATAATGCCACCACCTATTTCCCTTAAATTAAAATATTTGGCCTGGCACTCAAGTGACTGCTGGTTTTTTCCATGATCCATTAAGAGATTTAAATTTCCACCCACAACATTGTGAAACTCTTCCAAGTTGTATCCAACAGCAATTGAACTGGAAGTTCAATGTGCATGGAAAGTAGTTCTTTGAATATCAGCTTTACTCGTCCAAAGTTGCTGCTTACTTGTTTTATCTGATCTCCAATGCTTATCTTTTTTTTGCTGATAATGGAAAATAATATCAAATTAATATAATAAATACTTAAAACATAAGTACTATCATACCAATCGGATAATTAAACTATGTAGTACATAATAATTTTTGAAAAGTTTTAAATTCAGTGACACTTATATCAAAAAACCTATATCGGGTGATTGTGGGCTACATGCTACTATTACTGAAATAAATAGGGGTTAAGATTTTCAGATTTAACTGAGGCAGGTAAATATATGATCTCCTTTCTTCCTCTTCCATTCTTGGTTCTCCTTTTTCAAACTGAACCTCTTGACGTATGTAACTACCACTACATATTGTTTTGCAACTCTAAGGACAATTATGTCAATGTTTTCAGAGTCAGATATGCAAAAAAATTTAAGTGAGTTTTATTTTAAATGCAATTCATTATTAATAATTTACGAATTTTGAGTTATATACTGCTTTAAATTTAGATTATCGCAGGTGCATATTAGATATATGTTTATTTTGCACTAATGGAAACACATACTAATGAAAGAACTTCTGGGAATTTTATGGCATGAAACTTCACGTCTAGAAATTACTTACGTATATAATTTCTCATCACACATTTTACACTACTGATGGTGGTTTTGTAATGTGGTAAAAGGACAAACATAAATCCTAACACGTATAGACTCATAGGCCAGCATGTGAAATCACATCCCCTCACAAGTTTTATGTTTACATGGTTCTTACCAAACAGCATTTGAAACAACCACGTGCAGAAGGAACAGTATTTGCATAACTGCCCCCAATTTGTGTATTGTACCTACCAGAATTCATTATATAAAGGTGCAACGGAAATTGCACACCCAGTTTTGTATTAATTATTTTGTTGGTAGTTTTTATCTGTATCTGTCTTAGGTTTTCAAAAACTTCTGCCATATCTGAAGCATCTTGAATAGTGTAAGAAGAAGGGGCATGATGCAAACATGAGCTCAAATGCAGAGCAACAAACTGGGACTTCAAGACAACCCTCAAGTGTATTACTGCGGCTGTTGCATTGCTAGCTGTACTTATTGTACCCAAAGAACTTTCCATGTATCTCACAGCAAGAAGAACAAACCTATTTCTACAGTCCTGGTGTTCATATGGGGGGAAAGGGAAGAATATATAAAGAAAAGAAACCTATCCATTAGAGATGAAAAATCTGGTGGGATCTCAAAAAGAGGGCCTCTGAGAGAACACATCTCAGGGGAGGGATCAGCTGCCAATACAAGTGGCAGGTAAGACTCAAGATGGGCATAAGAGTCTACTATTCTCAGTGAAACCAATTAGGTTTTCTTTTAAACTAAAACACCTATTGTAAACAAAAAAAAAATGTACTTTAGAGCCTACTGTTTCTATAGACTTTCTACAGCTAGGTTGTCCTTGCTTTTTTTTTGTGGATTTTAAATCATAAATAAATTATAAATGGTGTCCTGCATTTACTGAGAAACTCAGAAAGAAAATGACTATTCTGATAATGACTTATGTGATGTGAGGAGCCAGCAGTACTCCAACACCATGATTCTACCCATGCATCTATGGAGGTGGTGTAGTCCTGACTTCTGGCAGCATTTGACAGCTATTCTATCTAGAACTGAGTCATTTCACAGGGAAAGACATGGGCAAAATATGAATAATCAGCACACACATACACACGTATTCATATTCAAGATTATTCATATGCACAAGATATGTCAGGGTTGTCACTCTTTTTACCAGAAGTTTGTAATTCTTGAAGCAGAGAATCTTGAGATGCAGTCTTTCTGAACAATATTCCCAAATATAAATCCAATTGTTTATGTCATCATAGAAAAGAAGGCATCTGATCAGTTAGAAGAGAGAACAATCTTAACATGCCTTTATTATAGAGTATTGTTAAACAGTCTGAACACTCCAGATTTTGTTTTGTTTTATTTTTAAACACAACATCAGATAAAAAATGAATAATAAATCCAAATTACCAGATCTTTGGCCCATCATTCCCCCCACCCTTCCCCATTCTCAATCTACTTCATCTACGTCTGTGTAGTTAAGCATTCTGAAATGTGTGTTGAGATAAATTGAAACTAAGGAATATTTATGAGTTCAGATCTTTAGGAATCAGGAACCCAGATGCTGATTAATTATTATATGTTTAAAACAGGCTATGGAGATAGAAGCTCTGTGAAAATATATTGAGGCAGAGTGCAGATATATTCAGCTGCTGATTTTTTAACTATAGTTAAAAGGAATTGATCATGGACTCATAAACTCTATCCTCTCTTTCCTTTTGTCTCAGGCATGGTAATTTTTTTTACCCCTTTTGTCAGCTTTAAGCATGTTTTATCGTTTCTCTTGGTTTTGTTTGCTTCTTTCTAATGTTTATGATTTAATTCATTTTAAAGGTCTGTGTTTTGTTGGCAATTGGTATCTATGTATCTTTTTATATAGAAAGTAAGTTGTTCCAAATTCTGTTCCCTTTGGAACGTGAATTTCAAAAATTACAATTATCTGCAGTGCTATTAACCATAACTGTAAAATAAATTACTAAAGTCAGTTTTTTTTAATCAGGTTTGGAAGTTGAGTTTATTTGACAATGAAATTCTTTAGCATTAGCCATGGTGATCTCTTTGCAGATATATCAATAAACCATGCATAAACTGGCAAAGTAAGAGAGGAGGTTGAAGAGGCTTATATGCCTATAAGTTTCTCCTTATTTCTTAACTATAATTAAGAGATCAGTAGTGTTGAATCTGCACTAAACATGAATGATAAATTCAGCAGTCTCTACATGCCACATAATATGTAGATATGTTGATGTTTATTCTCAGACACACAAAATTATATGCAGCACTTAAAAGTTTCAGTCTTGATTCTGGTCAAGAACCAGTCAGGGTTCTGAAACTGAAGTGTATCAGTTAGGCAAATACATAAATATTGGAAGTGTGTTTCCTAACCAAGGGACCCAGAGAAGCAAGCCATCTGATCATCCACTTCAAATTTTTAGGCACACAAAATTTCTATTGCCTCCATTCTGTTAAATATACTTTTTCCATACCACCAACACTGCAGTTAGTGTCATCATCTTAACAGGTTGAAATCCTGATTTTATCATATCAATCTGTAAACATTTATCAAACAGAGCCTAATGAATTCAGTGCAGTTTTGCTCAGTTTTCTTAAGTTGCTGGATGAAGTTCACTGAATGAAAAACAACTTAAAGTTATTCTTGCAGTACTATTTTTGTTTCCTGTATCCATAATAGTAGTAAATAAATACTGCAATCCTGTTCATTGTAGTTGCTTTTACTACCTATTGTTAATGTTATCTCTTGATTAAGCCTGTTCCCTGTTAATAGGCAGTTTTACAAATCATCTTTTCTGTATTTACAGATCCTAAATATTCAAGAATGATATTAGAACTTAAATCCACATAGAATTTGTAGATTCTATTTCCCCTGGTAATTATTTATGTGAGTTGTCACACACGCTATGTAGCAATGTGTCTTTTCTTTCTGATTAGGAAAAAGACATTTTACAGATATTGAAACAAATACCTATATTTGTAGTAAATGATTGTTTCAATTTTATGAAATTGATTCCTGGCAGATGAACCACAACCACAAATAACATGTTTTCCTCAGTAATTATGTGATCAGAATATTTTAATCACAATTGAGGCTTTTAGATTATTATGTTAATTCTACTACTTTCCATTTTGGATAGATTCACTCTAAACAATAAAACCAAAAATATGAAGAATGAATGACAATATATAACCAAAAAATCATTAATAATGAAATGCTTTCTTTGGAACAACAATTGCCAATTTCCACATTGTAAGGGACAACTCTGCCTCCAAACTATTCCAAATATCCAGAGAATACTTTGATGTCTCATTTGACAGTTTTATCATATCTACGTGACCCAGTAGTACTTATACTTAACAGTATTCATATAGTAAAGCAAGATTGAAAGCACTACATTTAAAAAATAGGAAGTCATCTAATACAACTCTTTTAAAACAGGTTTCTTTTACATGTCAAACATTATGAATGATTATAGTAGTATAGCAGACCAATGTGGTCTGAGCAGAGACAATTGTTTTTTTAAAAACTGATTTGCTCATTAAGAATCCTATTTTTTATGCATGAACTTGTGGCCCATTTCTCTGAGGAAAATTGGAGTCACTAGTCACAGCTAATGCTGTACTAGTGAAGCAAAGGTGGGGATAAAAATGAAAAAGCAGCAGATATTACACCGGATTTACTCACAAAGGCCCTTTTAAAAAAACTTCCTCACAGTGAATTCTCCAAGGTTTGCATGCCACTAGGCATTCCCACCCCTTCCATTTTCATCAGTGTCTTCTCATATTTCTTATATAAACACAGCTTCATCCTCAATTTTCATAAAACATGCAACTGGACAGTTTACACAAACACAAACCAAATATGAATATTTTAATTTCAAGATGGAGAAATAATTAGTTTTTACAGTAACATTGTTGAGCTTAAATCTTCATTTTTCTAGCATCATGAAGTACACAGTGTCCTTTAAAAATACATAGATATGAGATCTTGGGTGGTAAATTACAATAACGTTTGGAAATTGCCCATAATCATAACAGTAATCCTTTCCTTATTTGAAATTGCTAGGTATTATTATAAGGAATAATATATAAAATCATCATTTTTAATATGAGACATACATACACCCATGCCCCTCTAGTGCAAACACATAACTCCAGATAAAGTTGATAAGAGCAGCATGTGGTGTGTTTCAATGAGCAGGAGTTACACCTAACAAAATTCAAATATTTGAAAAATTATACAAATTGGTGCAAATTGCTTAGCACCAACTACAAAGTTCACTAGGAATGATCAGAAGAAGAAGCTAATAAAATTTATGTTCACACACAACTCTACTTAAAAGTGGAAAGTGTGATAATTTAAAGCAGTGATTATTATGATCATTCCAGCGGACTTCTCAGAAAATTGTAAATGGCTGAATTGTCCCTGAGGCAGAAGGCTTACTTTATTTTTCCAAAACAAGATATTTTCTCATTCTTTGCTAGTCTGAATATGCTAAAGAACTACTGTGCAGATCATAATAGTCTGTCTATGAATTGCATGCATTTTATAACTATTTGCAAGTGTTCAGGAATACATTTGATTTAATGCACATGTGAATTGACTAAAGGTTCCACTTATATGGCCTTGATTTAGTATTTAAACTTTCTTTGTAGATTTTGTCAAACATGGAAAAATGTTTAGTATTTTCTTTACAAAATTACTCAAGTGAGGAATCAGGAGAAGCACAAGTCAAATAATACTTTCAAAGAAAGAAAAACTATCCTGATGAACAATGCCCACAATATAATTACTTTCTATTACAAATAGCAGAAATGAAGTAAATGTATACAGACAATGAGAAGCTAAGAGACATTGTTCACAGGATAAATTTGAATAATGGTCACACTGATTTTGTGACAATAATTCTGGAAGGGATTTAGTGCTGAGATGAAACGACGGACAAAAGAGAAGATAGCAACCAGTGCTTCAATGGCTGCCATACAATCCAGTGGTGGAGCTCATCTGACACCACAGGAAGCTCAGGTCGCTTGGACAATTGACCCAAAGTTCATCACAGAGATTTCTGACTGTGACATCACTGCAATGCATAGGTGAGCTTTTCAATAGGTTCACAGACCTTTATGTCACAATCACAAAAAAGTGTATTGAAAGTTGTGCCTTGGGATCCAGCTTAGTTGTATGTGTTATGGGTGCAGGACAGTGTGCATTTTATGATATTTTAATAATTTCAGCACTCCCTGCAGTTTTCAGTCTCTACATTTTAGACAGCCCTAACACAAACACTCTGGTTTCCCAACTGGCTTCTTTTTGTGTGTTGTCCAATGTATGTAGATTCCTCCATCTTCCTGGCCTCAGATACAGTGGTTGTTGCTCCTCTATTTGATTGCCAGATGTCACTGGGGAACAAGATGGGGAGGTTCCTGGATCTTCGGGGCAACTCAGGCACCAGAGAGGAAGCTCACCATCTACACCTGCAGAAGAACAAGAGTCCTCAGTGCCTGCTTCAGATGAAGATTCACCAGCCAGAACTACAGAGAGTTGGCCATGGCCACTGTCATCGTCTGAAACACCCAGCAATGTTGGGGAAGATTTTGAGGGATTTCCAACACCAGAGCGGACTCCACAGTGTACAATGGACATACAATCTCCTGGCGATCACTCTCTCAGTAGAACTCAATATGAAAGTGACTCTCTTGAGGAGGGGAATATTGAAATGAATGAAGATCGCCATGGTGTTCAGGCTGTCACTAGGGATCAGGGTTGGAGAGGGCAAGCCCACCTGACAGAGGGGGAAAAGCTATTGATGGAAACCAACAGTAGGATTGTGCAGCTGCTGGAGAACATAAAGAGAGAGCATGCACAGTCCATGGGTCTCATGTCACAGTCCATGGGCCGGATGGAGTTGCAGCTAGGCATTGTGGCAACATCCACAAGAGCCATTCATAACTACCTGTCTGAAATTTTAACTTTCCTCAAACAACCAAGGACACAGGTCCTTGAAACTCGTATCTCCCAAAGAGCCACCCCTCATGTTGAGTTAACCAGTGCCTCAACGTGGACTGGTGAGGATGCAGTGGCAATGTCCACTGTGTACTTACCAAGAGATGAAGGGGTTAATGACTCTCAAGAAACACCGCAAGCCACAGTGCCTCGTCGCAGTGGCCGAATGCAGAGAGCCATAACCGAGAGGGCATCTTTGCCCATGCCCATGCGTCAGGCAAAAGGGGGAGGGAAGAAGAAATAAATTATCACATGAGGGATAGTATTTTTAAGAGGTTTTTTTTAATGTGCCTGTCCTTTTAATTCTTAGCCATACGGCCATGAATGGCAAAACTTGACCATTTCTACATTTGGCTAACATTATATTCTGGCTGACTAGATTAGTCCTAACATTTTGTAGTTTCTATTTGCATTGTTAACAATGTGTGCTGCTGGTATTTGAAGAACATTTGCTTCTGTTCTTTCACTTTAGCTTCATGAGAACATTTTTTTACACTGTGCCAGACATTCATTGCTTTTCTTACAAATACAAATCATTTCTGGACACAGCTGTTTTTTGAGTTTTCTTTTTCCATGATCCCCTTCCCCTGAGCAAGCATACTGAAGTTCTTGGTAAGTATATGGATATTGACAATCCCCACCTTAGAAGCCGTGTTTGACTAGTCTCTTGCCTGGTGTTTCTGGCATGCTGGCCTGAGGTTAACCTGTAAGTGCCTTTTTGGATCATGATTATTCTTATCCTCTGTGGGTCTGACCAGATTAATCTCTAGCCCATAGCCAAGCCTATCTTGGCTTGATTATGCAGTCTACAACATGCCAGGACTCAATTGCAGCATTTGTGACTTATACAAAAATGTGCCAGCAAACTTTTTTAGGCACAGGAATGACATTTTCAGAAGTTTCTTTACTTGTCAGGGTCTTTTGTGGGTAACATGGTTATCCTCCGAGTTTGAATATTTAATAACAGGAAAAATAATATGTGCTTACACCCTTTCAACAATGAATATTTGTAGGAGAAACTTTATTTGATAAGATCATGGATATTGAATTATTCAAGTTAAAAGTTGTCACTCTCATTACAGCCAGACCTCGTCAGAATGTAAGAGTCATGACATGCTGTTGAGTACTGTGCCACAATGTCTGAAAAATAGCTCAGCATCATAATGGATGTGTTATAATAAAAATCTCTCTCCACTCCCTTCAGGCCAGGGAGCTCCATGTAAGATGAATAAGGGCAGAAAAACCAGTTAATATGGTTGGGACTGGGCTGGTTAACATTATGAAACTCCAAATCGTCTCTTATATAGATGAAGAATACAAGATGGCCCTCAAGGTGGTATCCTAGGTTATTGTTTAAAGATCCCCTTTTCAGGAGCAAATTGAACACTGAATGATACCACTGTGTACAGGCCCTGAATAGTTGACCTTCAAACTTCAGTGTTTAAATTGACTTTTTTAGAGTCGCCAGAATATATTGTCAAACCCATAAGTAAAACCAAGTTTGTGCATATATCAGTGTTCTGTGTGCATATATCAACGGTCCCCCCTCTGCTCCCTTTCGTTTTGAGTCTGAAGGGAAATAGTCCGGAAGCATTTTGCTGCAGTACAAACCAGCCATGTGTGTTCCCAAGTGAAAGAAATGCTTGTGGCTGCTTTTTGCTAAATGACTGAGCTAATGATGAAATGCAGCTGGTGTGAGCTAACCTTCTGACTGCAGGCACTTTGCAGGCGCAACTTTTGAGTCAAACCCTTGTCCTGAGAGAACTTAGACCCAGTAGCTCTCAGATGAAGAGGACACTTCCATGGGTGTTCTGTCTTGGCCATGTACTCAAATGCATCCTACTTGGCAGGTGTGGCTTTTCACACCTGTATGACTTGCGCCCCATCTGTGCCTGTTTTTATTTATTTTTATTTGTTTAACATGTTAACAGAAACTTTCGTAAATAAACTCTTTTAAACTGAAGCATGTAAGACTCATTCTCACTGATACAAGAACATATTTTCTTGCAAAAATGGCATTATACTAATGTGTGATAAAAAGTCCACTTTGACAAATATTTCAAGGTTTAGCTTTCAAAGTCTGACACAGAGACAAAATATACAGGTCTTAACGGGAAATGACATAAAATTTCAGAAACACCTAAAAGACTATTTCAGCATAGCAGTGCAATATTGTTACATTTTTTTATTTGCCTTATGTCACTTTAAAAGTGTGGTAAAAGCTGAGAATGGAGTCAATTCAATTTATGTAAAAAAAAGTGAAAATTATGCAAATTTTACAATACCAATGAAGTGTGGCTGCAAATTGTAATTATTTTTCAGTTTCTTCAAAGAAACAGCATATTTTTTATTTGAAAGAATGAATTTCTTTCTGAATTTAACACATTTCTTTTAGGGATTTATTTAATCCCTTTGTACAGGTGATCCTCGACTTACAACAGTTCATTTAGTGATTGTTCAATGTTACAATGCCATGACCTTTTTCACACCTATGACTATTGCAGCATCCCCATAATCAGGTGATCAAAATTGACACATTTGGCAACTGACCCATATTTATGATCATTACAGTGTCCCAGAATCACATGATGATCTTTTGAGACTTTCTGACAAAGTCAGTGGGGAAGCCAGATTCACTTAATAATTGTGTCACTAATTTAACCACTGCAATGATTCACTTAACAACTGTGGCAAGAAAAGTTGTAAAATGGGGCAAAACTCACTTAACAAATGTCTTACTTAGCAACATAAATTTGGGTCTCAATTGTGGTCAGAAGTCGAGGACTACCTGTATTACTTTACTATGGTGACTTTTTAAAAAAAAAAACAAAGAAGCATACAGTTGCAAGTTGTTTAGCACTTAGCAATGCTATCAGAAATGCTCCTAGAGTTTCTGCTCAGCCAAAGTATCCAGACCCTTTTTTTCATACTACCTGGAAGCCAATTTACTTGTCCCATTCCAGTTTAAGTTCCAGCTATTCTTATCTACAATTAGAAAGGTGCATAATACACCCACTGAATGAAAGAAATTGCTTGACAAGGGAAAATAAATTGAGAACAGAGGCTGTAATATCAACAAAAGATAGATGCCAATGATATAACGTGTGGCTGCAATACATGAATGTATTAGAAAAATATTTGCAAACTTTTAATTGTAGTCAAATCTATTGCTTTGGTCAAACTTTCAGTACAGTCTTGCAAAATCAGTAGCATGGTTCTCATAATTTTGCAGTGATTATATCCATGCTTTCTCAAGTGTCTGTCAAAGCCTCTTCATTGTTTTTCTGTAGCTCTCAATATCTGACAAGTTATACGGTTATGGCTGTCTGTTTAATTCTAAAAACAATGAATTGTTTTGTGGCATTTACAGATAATTTACAGGCTTTAGTGACAGATAATTTCAATTTTCAAAATAATTCTAACTTCATCCCTAAAGCAGAGGTGAAATTCAGCCGGTTCACAACGGTTCTATAGAACTGGTTATTAGAAGAAATCTCTTCTTTTTTTCCCACTTTGCAGAATTAATCCTGTAAAGATTAATTTTACAGGGTTAATCCTGTAAATAAGGCAGTTGCTTCTAGCCTAATCTTTATTGCCTTGCTCACAGAAACTGCCTCTTCCCTTATTACATTGTAATTTTGGTGAGGTTTAATTCTGTGCTTGATGATGTTTAATCCTGTGGCCACGCCTACAGACCTGGTAGTAAAAAAAATTGAATTTCACCACTGCCCTAAAGTATTTGATGGATTGCTGACAGGGCTGGAGAGACATAACATGAAATATTTCTTCTTGAAGTTCTTGATGGTGGATATGCCAGCATACCCAAATGTTTAAAATGAAGTCAGTAGATAATATGTTTTGCTTCATATCCAAGGGCTTATCCTAGTTTGAAAAACACAGTTTGGATTACTGCTAAATTGAATGCAAATGTATCTTTTAATCTTGTTTGAATGAGATAAACAAGAAGTTCAGGATGTAGATACTGGCATGGTATTTGCTAATGGTTTTATCAATGTTATCATAACATTGACAGAACCATCAACAATTTAAGAGGCTCCTTTTCCAGAGCAGTTATCCAGTGCTAAGAAAATTAACTTCATTAAAATACCATTGATGTGATCCAGTTAGTCCTATGGGCATAAGGACTATAAAGCACACACCAAACTCAACCAGCACAAGATCTTCCCTATTCATTTCAGTAATTAGGGCATAGTTAAATATCACTGATATTATATGCAAAAATGCTCACAGACCACTTCCAACCATTGGAGGGAAGTAAATAATATTCACATGTATAGGCATTGCCATATGCATATTGCATATTCATAAGATCCTAGACTGGGATGCATTTCTGCATTTAACTAGAAATGGTACATTAAACTCTATTTTTCTTATCCTACTCTAATCCAAATATTTAGGGAATGAATTTGTATGCAAACATTGGGAACATTATGATATCGCCTCCACTTTGCATGGGTGAAACAGCCATTAAAAAATTAAGATAGCTGTTTTAAGCATCAAGGTGCTATTTTTTCTTTCCCATAAAGAAATTTGTAGTGCAGTTATTCTAATTTTCATTGGAAGAAAGAAAGGAGAATGGTCAGAAAAACTTACATTTTAAATTCATTTTGCTAATGAAGTAGAAGTAAGAAATTTGATAAGCTATAAAGTTTTTTCTCACTGTTATTCAATTTTTAATGTATACATATTTTCTGTGTATACAAATCTTAGGTTAAGAAGAGTTGTGTGTTAATTTTATTACCATTTCCTAGAATTTTTTTTCCAAAATGGATGTCCATAAGTGGTGCTTGTAGTAAATGTTAATATAAAAGGTATTTCAAAGAAAAATATTATTAGCATAGGTTGAATCCTAGTCTGTAAAGAGGCTTGGTTTTATAATTAGTGTAAAGGAATGGTTTCACACAACTGTAAAAGCTATATTTCAACTGCAGTCTAACTCTTGATTTAAGCATTTCTCTTGTATCTTTAAAAATAACTCTCATAGCAGTTCCCCCCCCTTTTTTTTTGATATATGGTTATAGTTAGGTATACCTTGACAATACTAGAAGATCCAAATTTACCATATTGCAAAAAAGTTAGTTAAAATTTATATGGTTGAGATCTATTTTGCATTTAAAACTGAAGGCCAAGATTCATGACAATTTTATCTATTATAGTCTCTTTTCTTTTCTCCAGCCCAGATCAGTTTTTCTACCTTTTGTCCATTATGAAGTCATAATACCATCACTGCTGTCATAGTCTCAAATTATAATTTGATAGCAGTACTCAGCACACACTTTAAAGATTTGTTGTCATATTCATTAATTGAATATGATTCTATAGTTATTCTCACATGACTTTTCCCTGATGGACAAAGTACAGTTGTATTTCAGGGTGAAATAAAATGGTTCATAAATAGCAGTATGGTTATGAGAATTCATTGTGCGAGATTAATTGTCAGGCTCATAGGAAAATTATCATTGAAGCTTTCAAAGCCCTCTCATTGGACCTAAATAAAATCATTTTAATATTCAGAATATTAATACTTACTACAGAAGTGTCAAATAGCCTAATATCTGTATTTGATAGTAAAGCAGTAATATACAGTATAAGGCACTTAAAATACCTACTTTTGCTTTAAAATTCAGTAACATTCTCATGACTACTGTGTGGAACAGTTCTCTGCAGGTATACTATTTCTAAAGGTTTTCTTTCCATTTCTATATAGATATTTTCCCTTCACATTTTGAAGGTTTGAAGAAGAGGATTGTTTTTCAAGTCACACTAAGTAAACATTAAATGCATGCAGGCTTAAAACTAAAGCATGCATGTTACGCAACAGCAATAAAATTGCTCGGCTTGCACGATTTACAATGTTCAAGCATTGCCTTGTTAAAATGCCCAAATCCCCTTTTTCTTTGCATCTTTCAAAAAGTTAAATTATACTTTACATTGCAACATTTAATTTTTCAGTCTCTGGACAAGTTAAATTTATTTTAGCATGTATTTCTGTGTTACAGATAAAGCTGATGAAATAGTGCCAGTTTCCAAGCCATCAAGAATTCCAGAAAATGCAGTTGTGGACTCCAGAGTGGCAACAATTAAACAACGACCTTCTAGTAGATGTTTTCCCTCAGTTACCGATATGAATGTGAGTGGTGTCTTTAATAAATTTCCTTTAAATTACGGGGGTGGGGTGGGTGTTTGATTAAATAATGATTTTTTTCCAAATTTCTAATAGGAAAAAGGGCTCTGATTTTAATAATGCCGGGGATTCTGTAATGACTACTCAATATGCAGTCAGCACCTAAGCTTATCCCTCGTAAATTCACCATATTTTATGCAATATTATGATAAAAAAACATGACAATATAACTGGCACTAAATAACAGCAATAATTTTAATGGACATATATTATTATTCCGTGATCTTTTTAAAAAAATATTTCTATATTTGTAATTTTCAGTTCAATTGTATTCATTAATATTTGCATGAGATAAACTCATGTGTATACAATAATATAACATAAAATATCCTATTTTAATACATTGATGTCATATCATTTCCTTTTAAACTAAATATTCAAGTCATCCCTTGTGGAAGTGTCTAGGAGAGTGGTGGAGTTTCTATCTAGTTTGTTCAACAGGATTTTAGAGAGTAAGAAGAAGATGCCTGAGGAATGGAGAAGTGTTCTACAGAGGTATAAAGTTGATGAGCCACACAATGAAGCTGTGGGAAACTGTAGTGGAAGCTAGGATAAGAAAGGAAGTGGATATCTGTAAACAGCAGTATGGCTGTAGTAAGTAGCAGTATGGCTTCATGCCCAGAAAGAGCACTACTGATGCAATTTTTGCCCTGAGAATGTTAATGGAAAAGTATAGAGATGGTCAGAAGGAGTTGCATTGTGTCTTTGTGGGTTTAGAGAAAGCATGCAACAGAGAGGAGCTATGGTACTATATGAGGATGTCATGAGTGGCAGAGAATGTCAGAGGAGTTCAGGATATGTATAAGAGGAGTACGACAGTAGTGAGATGTGCTGTAGGTTAGACAGAGGAGTTCAAAGTGGAGGTGGGGCTACATCAAGGATCATTTCTGAGTCCTTTCTTGTTTGCTATGGTGATGAACAGGTTGACAGATGAGGGCAGACAGGAATCCCCATGGACAATGACATTTGGGGATGACATTGCAGAGAGCAGGTGGAGGAATACCTGGAAAGGTGGAGGTCTGCTCTGGAAAGAGGAATGAAAGTCAGTCATAGTAAGACAGATTACATGTGTATGAATGAGAGGGAGGGAAGTGTAAAAGTGAGGTTAGAGGGGGCTGAGATCAAGAAGGTGCAGGAGTTTAAGTATTTGGGGTCAACCGTCTAGAGTGATGGGGACCATGGAAAAGAGGTGAAGAGGCAAGTGCAGGCAGGCTGGAATGGGTGGAGAAAGGTGTCAGGAGTGTTGTGTGACAGAACAGTGTCAGCAAGAATCAAAGGAAAGTGTACAAGACAGTAGTGACATAATGCTGTATGGGTTAGAGACTGTAGCAGTGAAGAAAAGACAAGAGGCAGAGATGGAGGTAGCAAAGATGAGGATGTTGAGGTTCTCTTTAGAAGTGACCAGGATAGAATGGATTAGGAATGAGAACATCAGAGGGATAGCTCAGGTCGGCTGTTTTAGGGACAAGGTCAGAGAGGCCAAATTGAGATGGTTTGAATATGTGCAGAGGAGGAAGAGTGGTTATATTGGTAGAAGGATGTTGGAGATGGCGCTGCCAGGCAAAAGGTCAAGAGGAAGGCCAAAGAGGAGATATATGGATGTGCTAAAAGAGGACATGAAGTTAATTGGGGCGAGAGTAGAGGATGCTGAGGATAGAGTTAAGTAGAAACAGATGACTTGCTGTAGCGACCCCTAACGGGAACATCCAAAAGAAGAAGATTCAAGTCATCCCTTTAGATATTTATTTTATTTGTTGGTTTATAATAATTTTATGCCACATGTTATTGAGATTGAATTCAACTATTATCTCTCTAGCAAATAAGGATCTGTTGTGAAAAATTGGAGCAAAACAAATACAAAACACTCTAGAAGAACTATATCTCAGTAATAAAAATCCATAGTACCTTCAGGCATAGCCAGAAATAGTCTTATTCCAAGACCTACATAATCATAAGAAATCAGCATTAGAAATATTGAATATGATGGATTCACATTCTGACTTTGTAAAAAGCAATTTGCTAAGTAGTTGATACTAATTAGAGATTATTTGTGAGTAATAAAACATTGTTTTAATTATGAAGTCATTAAGGAGGCCACTAAGAAGTCATTAATGTGTATTCTACACAATGTCTTGTTTGAGAACAGATCAGAGAAACATATGCTTTCTTTAGAAAAGTATATTTGTAGTTTCTCTTTTCTGTCTTTATTTTTTCCCAACACATTTTTAACCAAATTAAAAAGCATATTTGGACATGTGGTTATTACTTATTTTTCAATACATTTCTAGTTATGTACGCTACCAAAAAGATTAATTATCCCTGTGAACAATTGGTGACTAGAGAGTATGAGTTCCATAATGCGCTGAGGCTCAGGCTGTAATGAAATAATTTCTAGGGTCAAGAACTGATGCAAGATTGTCAGACCACTTCAGTTTTACATCATCAGCAAAGGTTTTTTTTTGTTCTTGAGAATTGAATCTAAGCAATAGGGGAGGAAAACTCTTATAATGCATAGCATCCAGTTATAGCTATTCTCCTTCCTTAAAATTAAGTACAAGGATTCTGGGTCCATTATAGATTCCTACATTTCAATAAATAAATATTGGGTAGGATTCTATTACTAAATGTGATGTTTAATTTGACTATTGTGGAAGGATTTGGCTTCTAGAAAGAGCCACAGAAA
The DNA here is from genome assembly GCA_017656035.1 of Myanophis thanlyinensis. Classification (NCBI taxonomy): domain Eukaryota; kingdom Metazoa; phylum Chordata; class Lepidosauria; order Squamata; family Homalopsidae; genus Myanophis; species Myanophis thanlyinensis. The sequence continues at coordinate 11,056 of JAEANM010000382.1, read as the reverse complement.
ATTACCTGAATTCTCTTTGCAGCTTTTAGTATAAATATGTAGATTCAAAGTGCATTTAGAGAGGAATAGATTAATAAAGCAAAAGAGCATTTAGATTTGGCATGAGGAAAATAGAAGTTGCTATTTTTGGTAATCCCATCTCATTATCACTTGTCAGTATCTTGGATCTTAGTAATAATTAGTATGATAACATCCTTTAGGAATGGCTTTTATAATATAATTATGATGAACTTGAGTTTCCACAGAATTGTTTGGCTTCAGTTTCACCACTAAGCCTTGGCTATCACAGTAACAGGAACCAAAGAGAATAGAAACATTCCATTAACAGATGGGTAGGAGGTTCACTTTGATTTCTTGAGTAATTTTGAAGTCACTTCTGGTAGTGCCCTATTTTTGTTTGAATAGCTCGCTAATGTTTAATGTGATTCATATCTCCCTCTTCTTCTTCGTTCTCTCCTCTTCTTGTACTACTATTTCTATTTATTTTGAAACTGACATTTTTTCTTATGACACAATACTTGCTATTAGCCACCAGTGTGGGTCTTTTGCTTTGACTTGTGTGTACAAGTACTTATGGCCTATTTTTTCTTCCTCTCCAGAGTACTTTGCACTTTCTTCACATGTATTATATCATAAAGTGAACAGATGTTGATAACTGTCTTTAAGGGAAAAATTGACTTTTGTGTCTTGGCAAGGGGACAGCCACAAAACCTCCAAAATTAAAACCCCAAGTCATCTGTTCTTCGGACACAGATTAAAACTTCCCTCTCAGAAACCCATGAAACCCATTTCCCCCATGACTTCTATACAGCATTGATGAGACAAGTTGCACTTCAAGCATGAAACTGTGTGCAGATTCAACAATACAACTATTAGTAGGTAACTACAGTATGACTCTGCTGTTTGTAAGGTTGTTCCCGAGAATATCTGTAGGTATTATCAGCAAAATATTGTTATAGGATATGAACTCAATTTCATTTTGAGGGGCGCATCAGGGTTGTGTTTAACTTCCAAGTGGCGGGGTGGGGCATGCCTAGGTGGATGTGGCCATGGTGGGCCTGGCATGGGCTTGTGGGGGGGACACCTGTGGTGGCCAAGTGATAAGGTAGGATTTCCCTGAGACCCTACCTCACTCTCATTATACAGATAATCTTTGAGTTACAAATATAATAGAGACTGCCATTTACATTCGTAACCCGAAGATTCGTTCGATTGAATCACGTTAAATGAACATGATCACTCCCTGCTTTCCCCAATGCATTTGTTAATCAGGTCATTAAATGCACATAAGGTATCTCAGAGTGGGGAAGAGCATGCAGGGCTTAGTGCTGCAAAAGACCATCCAAGGCCCCTCCCAATCCAATGAGATATCTCAGACTCTCCTGGGGTCCCCACAGTTGCTTTCCTCTCCCGCATCCTGACCCTCCCCTGAATCCCCACAGACTGGGCCTGCTTTGCTAGCATCCCAGATTCCATTTTTTCCTCCATTTCCCATGGATTATACTTTCTTTTTGAAACTCTCCAGAGCTCCAGAAGAGGCTAACCACTGGCAGAGAAGCCAAAGTGTTTTCTTCAGATGATGGCCAAGCTGTAAGAATGTGAAATCTAAGGAAAATATTTTCACCAACTTCTGAGTAAAAGACAGCAGGCCTACTGGTAGTAGAAAAGGCCTGGACTGGGCCACAGCATCCTCCTGCTTCAGGAATTTAGCCAGCAGCAGCAGCCAATCAACAAGCACCTTGGTTCCTGGCTGAACTGCAAGCCCCTTGTTGATTGGTTGCCACTCCCCAATCCCTGAAACTGCTCATTTGAACTAGCCAGTCAGCAGCAAGCAGGAGGTTGCTTGTTGCTGGCCAGACTGGGCCCAAACTAAGCCTGCAGGCCCTCATGGCAGAAACGCCTGTCTTTTATTCAGGTGGGGAGAGCTGTTTTCCTTACATCTCACATTCTTACAGCTTCACTGGCTTCTGAATAAAAGACTTTGGCTTCTCTGCCATGTGGGTCAGCCTCTTCTGGAGCTCTTCAAAAAATAAGTACAGTAAAGCCATGAGAAATGGGGTGGGGAGGGCCGGATGAGGCCCACGGAGGCTCAATTTTGGCCTGCAACAGGCCAGGGGAGGCCTCTCGAGGCCCAAATGGAGCCTCAGAGGGCTGGATCCCACCAACGGAGGGTCCATTTCAGCCTGTAACAGGCCAGGGGAGGCCTCCAAAGGCCTGAATAGAGTCTCAGAGGCCAGATGTGGCCCATGGAGGCACCATTTCATTCAGCAATGGGCCGGGGAAGGCCTCTGGAGGCCCTGTGTAGCCCGTCTTCAGCCAGCAGGGTGCTACTAGAGGCCTGGGAAGCCAAAAACAGGCTGGAGAAGCTGCATGCGCTTCCCTCCTGCCTGTTTTAGCCAGAAGAGATGCCACAGGCCGGTCTTTTGATATTTCCAGGCTGGCTCCATGGGCCAGATTTCAGCACGCCGCTGGACAGATTCGGCCCGAGGGCCTTGAGTTTGACACCCCTGCTATATGACAACAATTATAGGGCTAATCAAAAATGTATAGAGAAAATTCAGGAAAACAGTGCTCAATTCTTTCTGCACTTGCTATTCTTCTATTCAGAACTGTGCCTAAGTAGGTTCTGTTGCATATTACTAGAATATGAGTACAGATGAATTTTAAATTCCCCTGGAAATTTCTCATTCAAATGTGGAAAGCTATTCAGAATCAGGGAGAAGTCTTTCATCTCTGACATCGTAGAAAACAAAAAAGCATTCCTGCTTCTGAATCTAATCTAATTAGACTGGAATTCATCCTAATCTTCAAATGGCATTAAAGTTTGAGGGTGGCAAATGATTTAATCAGTGGAATGATTTACCTCCAGAGATTGCAGGTGCTCTAACACTGGAGGTTTTTAAAAAGAGACTGGAGAACCCTTTGTCTAAAATAATACAGGATTTCCTGCTTGAGCAGGAGGTTGGACTAGAAGGTCCCTTCCAAATCTGTTATTCTATTATTCTGCTTCTGCTAGCTGAACAAAATATGAAATGCTTTGCAAAAGAGAGAGAGAGAGATAAATATCTAAGGGGGTGAGATACAAGATTGCATCCAGTACTCTACTGCTTTTACTCTTTGTCCTGTCATAGAAAATGAGTTCCTTCTAGTTGTCTTTTTGCGAAAAGCAAGAAACAAAGAGGCCGTGGCTCAGGTTTTTCAAGTTGCTTAAAAAGCACCAAGCTCTTATGGCAATTAATGACTCTCACATTTCAGTACTCAGATGACCTCATGTGCCCAGATGACAAGACAACTTACCAGGTTAACGTATAGCAGGGCTAAACATCTATAAAATCTTTCTGTGTTCTATCCTAGTTTCTGCATCTTTTTAGAAGGCAAAGCATTGAAGGTCCTCATTAAGTTGACAATAGAGCAATGACTTTTTCCTTACTCTCTCTTCTGCAAAATGGAAATTACTAGATAAAACCATATTCAAGTAGCTTTTCCTTCTTCAGACATCTAAAGATTATTGCCTCTTTACATTACACAGAGTGCTTTTTCACTATGAAAGAAGAATTGGAGATAATTTGTTCCTCACTTTTTTCTAAATTTTAAAAAAAGTTATTTGTTCTTCATATACAGTATGTATTGAAAAAAAATGTTCATTTTTCTTTCCATACACCGTAAAGATTTATACAAGGGTAGAACATTCCAGAAGGATGAAACTTTTGGAGTCTAAGCTTTTTTATGATGGGCTTTACTCTCTGACACTTTGTTAATGACCTCATTCAGCAACTAAATAATAGCATGGGGACAATCTATCCATTGGAGAAAATTCAGCTCTTCGCTCTTGTTATAGATCAGTAGGATGGGGAGAAGATGGACTCAACAAAGCAAAGCACAGAAGAAATACAGATGGTTTAATGTAAAACAAATGCTAAATATCAAAGCACAACTTAAATATTGTATGTTCAATCTTTTAACTTTTTTTTTTTCTAGTCCATGTATGAAAGACAAGGGATTGCTGTGATGCCACCAACAGTACCCGGAAGTCCTCAAGGCCCATTTCTGGGTGTGCCACGAGGTACAGTAAGAAGACAAAAATCAATAGGTAAGATATTATATGCACCTCAGTAAGGAATACTAACTTTTTAAATAATAAATTGCTATTACATGAGAATATCAATTTATTATTATGTTTGTCTTTTACCCCAACAGATTATTAGCTGGAAATAATATTTTTTTACAATGTCATAATGGATTCTGATGATTAGAACTTTAGTTAAGACAATGGAAGAACTAGTTTTTGGTGTTCTGCTGGGAAATTTTATTCAACATTCTATGCAACCTCTTTTCCTGATTAATACTTAGCTTCTAAATTTCCAGCATGAAATTTAGAATTTCATTCAACATTTAACAGCCTTAATGCATCGGTCCTTATAATATTTGGATAAACATTTCACAGTTCCTCTAAATTATATTTTTTGTTATGCATTATGAATTGTTTTATTTTCTTTCATGCATAACAACCTGTTCTTTAATAGCCACAGTGCATAAATACATGTTTTTTTAAGTGCTTCATTTTCGTTTTAATTTTGCATGACCTCTTTTTATGCATGCTTTAGAAGAAGAACAACTGTCTGCAGGAATTTACAAGGTTCAGTACACAAAAGATAAATGAAAAGTCCCTGAATCTAGTACAGGAAAATACTACAATAGACATATTATAAAACTGTATGATTCACAGTGTAAATAATATTACATTTATTTTATATGTGATTATGTTGGGTTGAAAAGAAATGGCAATTTAAACATTATATCTTTTTTTAAGGGGTAACAGAAGAAGAGCGGCAATTTTTGGCTCCTCCCATGCTCAAATTTACTAGAAGTCTATCAATGCCAGATACTTCAGAAGATATTCCCCCTCCACCACAGTCTTTGCCTCCATCACCACCACCTCCTTCTCCTTCTCTTTACAACTCTCCCAAATCTCCAGTATCTAGAATGTATGGCACAATTAAGCCTGCTTTTAATCAAAATTCAGGTTCAAAGATAGCTGTTTCAGGTAGGTCTGAAAACATAGGGACTGTGATCAGAGATAAAGGCATATATTACAGAAGAGAAATGGACCGTTATTCTCTAGATTCTGAGGACTTATACAGCAGAAATGCCGCAACTCAGGCCAATTTCAGAAACAAGAGAGGTCAGATGCCAGAGAATCCTTACTCAGAAGTTGGAAAAATAGCCAGCAAAGCGATGTATATTCCAGCCAAACCAGCCCGACGGAAGGGAATGCTAGTGAAACAGTCTAATGTTGAGGATAGTCCAGAAAAAACTTGCTCCATTCCTATTCCAACCATTATTGTGAAAGAGCCATCCACCAGCAGCAGTGGGAAAAGCAGTCAAGGAAGCAGCATGGAAATCGACCCCCAGTCTTCAGAGCAACCAGGACAGCTGCGACCCGAAGACAACTTGACGGTCAGTAGCCCCTTTGCAGCAGCCATTGCTGGAGCGGTGAGGGACAGGGAGAAAAGATTAGAAGCCAGGCGCAATTCTCCAGCTTTCCTTTCCACAGATTTGGGAGATGAAGATATTGGATTAACCCCTCCAACCCCACGTATGAGACAGTCTAAGTTTAGCGATGAGGGGCTCTTTAGTAATGAAGAGGGCTTCAGGCAGCTTGTATCACCATCTCCTATCCCAGCACCTAGAGAGACCGAAAATATTTTCAATGGCAGTGAATCAAATAACCAAAATGACGCAAGGACACCAAACTCTTCAGTCCAAACCACAGCGAGTTCTGAAAACAGTGCATTGACAACCCCAAATACTGGTTTAGATAATTATGTTCATCCCCTGACAGGGAAAATACTGGATCCCAATTCCCCTTTAGCCCTTGCCCTTTCTGCCAGGGACAGAGCCATGAAAGAGCAAAGCCAGCCAATTCCAGGGAAAGGAGACTCCAGCAAAGCAGATCTTAACAAGCCCCTTTACATCGATACAAAGATGAAGCCCAGCATTGAAGCTCAATTCCCAGCGACAGCTACTATTGCTAGGCAACATACCCGTGGTCCACTAAGGCGCCAGGAGACGGAGAATAAATATGAGACGGATGCAGCAAAAGAAAGTAGGTCTGAAGAGAAAAAGAACATGCTAATAAATATTGTGGATACCTCGCAACAAAAGTCAGCCGGTCTGCTCATGGTTCATACGGTGGATACAGCACAATCCAGCGATAACCCTGAAAAAGAAGAGAAAAGTGCTGAGATGGAAGTGAATGTTGAAAAGTCTCCGTCAGAGATACAGGAAGAGACAAAAGCAGCAGAAAGTGGATTGGATGACTCTGGCCTGCTTCCACCAACATCCCCATCCTGCAAAACAATTGTAGCTGTTAGTTCCATTGATGATCCGATCATTTTGCCATTTCGTATTCCTCCTCCCCCTTTAGCTTCAGTTGATCTTGATGAAGACTTTATCTTTACTGAGCCATTACCCCCTCCTTTAGAGTTTGCTAACAGTTTTGATATTCCTGATGACAACTCAGTCCCAGCCTCTGTCTCTTCCCTAACAGACTTGGTCAAACAGAGAAAAAATGGAACTCCGCCTGCTTCATTTAACCCCATCCAGCCCACAGATTCATTAGACAGTAAGAAATCAGGGGGTCTTTCAAACTGTTTGCCTCCCTCATTTTTGCCACCCCCTGAAAACTTTGATAATGTCCCTGATTCTGGGATTGAAGAGGTGGACAGTCGAAGCAGTAGTGACCATCAACTAGAGACAACCAGCACTATCTCAACTGTGTCCAGTATCTCTACCTTGTCCTCTGAAGGTGGTGAGAACTTGGATACTTGTACAGTCTATGCAGATGGGCAAACATTTCTGGTGGACAAACCCCCAGTACCTCCTAAACCAAAAATGAAGCCCATAATCCACAAAAGCAATGCACTTTATAAAGACACGCTCATTGAAGAAACTGTGGATAGTTTTGTTATTCCTCCACCAGCCCCACCTCCTCCTCCAATCAGCGCACAGCCCAGTATGACTACAGTTGTACAGCAAAGGACCTCTAAGCTCTGGGGCGATGTCACAGAAATTAAAAGCCCAGCTCTCTCAGGCCCAAAGGCAAATGTTATTAGTGAACTGAACTCAATACTGCAGCAAATGAACAGAGAAAAATCTTCAAAGCCAGGAGAAGGATTGGAGTCCCCTCCAGGGACAAAAGTTGCCAGTCTTAGTACAAGGTAAATGCAACTCCCACGTTTTTAAAACATTTCTATTGCTTGCCAGTTTGAACTTAAATTGCTTTTACTGCAAGATACATGGATACATAATTGTATTCAATCATATTTAAATATTTCCAATATGTTCACTTTTTCCATTCCTACCTATTGAAAAGTCAGCTGCATAATAAGCTAACCTTTTCTCTTATGAACATAAATACAGTGCATTCAGAAAATATTCAGACCCCCTTCACTTCAATTTTGTTGTGCTGCAGCCTGATTCTACAATTCTTGAAATTCATTTTTTTCCTTTTAATCTACACTCAGTACCCCATAATGACAAAGTGAAAACAGAATTTTAGAAATGCCTGTAAATGTATTAAAAAGAAAAAACCTGAAATATCGCATTGGCTTTTAGTGTTCAGACCCATCACTCAGTACTTTGTTAAAGCACCTTTGGCAGCAATTAGAGCCTTGAGCCTTTTGGGATATGACAGGACAAGTTTTCACCTCATGGCTTTTGCTCTGCTACAATATGCATTGTCAGCTGTGAGGCCTTCTTTAGAGAGGTGTGTGCTTTTTCAAATCGCATCCAATCAATTTAATTTACCACAGGTCAACTTTGATGCCCAGCTTGATACACATCATCAATTCAGGATTGTAAATTCAGGGTAGTGTTATCTTTCCATCATAAAACATTTTTTCCTAATCCCATGCTTGGTAAATCCTTTGTTTTTTTATATTTGTATATATTTATATTCCAATTTTGGATTTGAATTTCAAGTTTATGTTCATATGTTTAAGCCACATTGGGAAATATTGTATAAAAATAATAATTTCTTAGTTGCTAGTATATGAAGTGTAATGTTAAAAAAAATCAAAATATTAGTGATTTATTAAACCATAATCATTATATATATTATATACACACAATGAAGCTATAGGAAAGAGTAGTGGAAGCTAGACTAAGAAAGGAAGTGGATATCTGTGATCAGCACTTTGGCTTCATGCCCAGAAAGAGCACTACTGATGCCATTTTTGCCCTGAGAGTGTTAATGGAGAAGTATAGAGATGACCAGAAGGAGCTGCATTGTGTCTTTGTGGATTTAGAGAAAGTGTATGATAGAGTGCCGAGAGAGGAGCTATAGTACTGTATAAGGATGTCATGTGCATCAGAGAAGTTCAGGATATGTATGAGAGGAGTACAACAGTAGTGAGATGTGCTGTAGGTCAGACAGAGGAGTTCAAAGTGGAGGTGGGGCTGCATCAAGGATCATTTCTGAGTCTCTTCTTGTTTGCTATGGTGATGAACAGGTTGACAGATGAGGTCAGACAGGAATCCCCATGGAAAATGATGTTTGGGGATGACATTGTGATCTGTAAAGAGAGCAGAAAGCAGGTGGAGGAACACATGGAAAGGTTGAGATTTGCTCTGGAAAGAAGAAGAATGAAGTCAGTCATAATAAGACAGATTACATGTGTGTGAATGAGAGGAAGGAAAGTGGAACAGTGAGGTTAGAGGGGGCTGAGGTCAAGAAGGTGCAGGAGTTTAAGTATTGAGATCAACAGTCCAGTGTGATGGAGTGTGGAAAAGAGGTAAAGAGGCGAGTGCAGGCGTGTTGGAATGGGTGAAGAACGGTGTCAGGAGTGTTGTGTGACAGAACAATGTCAGCAAGAATCAAAGGAAAGGTGTAAAAGACAGTAGTGAGACCAGCTACAGTTAGAGACTGTAGCAGTGAGAAAAAGACAAAAGGCAGAGATGGAGGTAGCAGAGATGAGGTTGTTGAGGTTCTCTTTAGGAGTGACCAGGATGGACAGTATTAGGAATGAGCACATCAGAGGGACAGCTCAGGTTTTGGGGACAAGTTCAGAGAGGTCAGATTGAGATGGTTTGGACATGTGCAGAGGAGGGATAGTGGTTATATTGGTTGTAGGATGTTGGAGATGGAGCTGCCAGGCAAGAGGTCAAGAGGAAGGCCAAAGAGGAGATATATGGATACACTAAAAGAGGACATGAAGTCAATTGGGGCGAGAGTGGAAGATGTCGAGGATAGAGTTGGGTGGAGGCAGTTGATTTGCTATGGCAACCCCTAACGGTAACATCCAAAACAAGAAGAAGAATCATTATATACTTTATCCCGAACATGCTTGATAATGGAAATAATATCTTTTGCTATTACAATCAAGAAGTCAATAATTTACTAGATCATTCTACTCATTCTGAATTCTCTGCTTTATGCAGTTTAATACTAAATATTCAGTATAAGTATAGAAAGGGATTTGAGTCCCTGTTTAATTGACATAAAGCACTATAAAATTATTGTGTAGGTTGTTTTATATGTACTAAGAAGTGCCTTAATGTTTCCATTAATCTGTTTTATAAAAATGGTTATTCTAATAATGATATATCCAAATGCCATCTTGAATAATTACAATTACTATTTCTTACAGTAATTGAAAAAAAGTTCTGCTACATGAACAAATATTGCAGTAGACCTAATTGAGCTTTTATCTACCCCTTCAACTAAATATTGATATAATAAAAATAATCAAATCAGGAAGAAATATGGCATGAAGTTGAGGGGGATATATTTGCTGCAAAGAATTTGAGTCACATATAACTACCAAATTAAACTCTAATATATAAGCTTGTAATGCTTTTTATGTACAAAAGTTACATCTATCTGGAATAAGCTAATGAAATATCTAAAACTTGATAAGATCTTCAGATACAGCTATCTGATTCACAAGCAAATAAAAAGTTGTTCAAACACATGGATAGGATGACAGTCTCCTTTTAGGAATAGATTTGAACCCTAGTGGAATATAGCAATCCAGTGTTGATGCTGGATAATCATTAAAACTTTCATGGGAAGAACGGTTCTTTAATACTTACCTGATTAATGGCTTACCTGGTGGAAAGAGCCCTGATATAGTCTTATCCTAAGATAAAACATTTTTAGTGTTTGTTTCCTGCTGCCAGTGCTAAAACATTTTGTAATATACTTTCTCAAAACATATTTTATATTGCTTGCATTCTAGTAACACTCTCGACTTTGGCAGCCACGTCTAACAAATAATTAAATAAATAAATAGTGTATAATCTTACAAGTAGACAACTGCCTAGTCTTCTACTATCTTCACTACATTCTTTGACCAGTGATAGGATACTATTTTGACTATCCTGCCTCAGTTATATTTGGCATCAACCATTAACTGAGCAGGCCCTGAGGAGGCTTAGGGCCTACATTGTGGAATACATATCACTAGGGTTGAAGCAAGCCCTTTCTCTTTTTTTTTAGCAATTTTTTATTTTTAAAACAACTTATCATTGTGTGTACAGCGTGGTATCTGGGCATCTTTTAGTACATTAATTATATCACATACTATTAATCACTTTGGTACAAACAGATTCATATTAATCCTCTTCCTTTCCAGTATTATTCTTATTTCTATTAACAATGCCCACCTTAAGTATGCTCATCCTTTTTCATAATACAAAAATCCTCATTTCAACATTGTACCAAATCCTATTATCAAGTTCTCTATTCTTCGCTAACTTTTTAAAATATTCTAATAATTGTATAATTAATAATAATAATAATAGTAATAATACACCTTTTCCTAATTATTGCTGTATTATTTTTATACCATTCCTTTTTGTGCTTACAAAATCTGGCAATACAAACTTAATATTATTACACACCACCACATTCCCTGTATTAGCCATTTTTCCATCCCTTAACTTGTATTACAATCATATGTATTAACATTATATATTCAAATCAAATCAAATCAAATTTTATTCATCACATACATATACATACATAGTACGAAATGCAGTGAAATGTGTTTTC
>JAEANM010000381.1:23519-37321 GCA_017656035.1 Myanophis thanlyinensis | reverse complement strand
GTTTGTTTGTGTGTGTGTGTGTGTGTGCCAAGTTCCAATAACCAAGTTCTATGAGGGGATGGCAATTTCATACTAAGAAGGCAATCACCTGTTTAAAGTGGATCATTCAGTAGATCTAGCCATACAGTGTCAAGGATCTGGGTAGCATCAGTCACATTCAAGCCAAGAAGCCTGACAAGTAGTATTTCTTCAAGGAAAGCTTTTTGACAACAAACACAAGATTTGGAACCCCAAGAAATCACACACACACACAATAAGCAAGAAACCATTTCCAGAAAAAATCCACAGGAAACTGCACAGAAAATTGAAAGTCTTCTTTCAATCTATTTGTTGTGTTTTATAACATCTAGTTGTATAAGCATCCTAACCTTTTTTTCTCTTTTTCCCCTCCTAGGATTTCAAAGGCACTTTAGTCAGGTTGGTTGAATTTCTTTTGGTTATTTCTGGTTTACATTCCTGAAATTTGTGCTTCATTTTTAGCCAGATTGGATCTGATAATCTCTTTATAATCTAATGACTTTTCACAAATACCTTTGAGTCAATTCTTCAGATGGCAGGCAGAATACTCCAGAATATCTGGAAATCTCATATTGTCTTGTCACTTGGTTTGAGTTTATTATTAGTTGAGCTAGATTGATATTAGTTGAGCCCATCAACAGGAAGACACAGACCTCAAAAAAATGGTATGAAAACTTGGGATAGATCAACTTGTTTGAAGTTAAATAGCATTGAGGTTGGTTAAATGTGTGTGTGGCAGTTTGCCTGGGAAACTTAGATCCATTTATTTATGCTTGGGCATAAGGGAAAAGTGGGTGTTGGCAGTATCTTAATAGTTTCAGTTCAAAAGATTGTATAACTGGTAACATGCCGCTATATATTTTACTGTATCTAGCTGTTGCATCTATTAGACTACATTAAATCATCATTAGAAAAGTTAATTTAAGAAGTTAAAACTGTGGCTTTTCAAAGATTTTGTTAGAATATTTACTGGAAACCTGTTCACGTATATCTTTTCTGTATGTATGGAGCATCCAGAGAATGCCTAGCTAATCTAGGATCCAGAGGCATTGCAGTATTTCAGTACTGCTCTCCATTGTGGTCAAGGGTGGTATTTGTGGCAAAGTAGTTGATTTGTTAATGTGGTACATCTGACAGTAGCCTGCTAATCAACTGATCACAGTCTTTTCTGACTCTGATTGGAAACAGAATAAGTAGGTCCAGTGAAAAATCTTTATATGCATGTGTCCAGTTGATCCTGTAGCGATAGTAATAGCAAAGGCACTTAGACTTATCTACCACCCCATAATTCTTTACCCCATAATTCTTTATGCAATGTCAGCATATTGATCCCAACAATCTGAATTTTTGTTTTATCGACCTCAGAGATGGAAGGCTGAAGGCTTAAGCCCTGTCAGGATTGAACTTCAAGCTTTGGGCAGGGTTCGACTATAATACTCCAGATAGATTTGATGAAAGCCAACAATTCTTTTCAATTATTCTCCTACTATACCATTTTAATGAATTAATCTCCTTCTTGTCCATTTCTGTGTGAAAATAATATGGAGAACACACAAATAGAGAAGTATTGCTGTAGCAGCAGAATTACCCTAGGAACAGACTTATCAGTGTGTTATAGTTTCTGTTCTTACTTTTCTTGCTGGTTGCCATTTATTTCGTGTTACATGTTTGCTCTCTATGTGGTCTCTTTGTCAGATGTGAGAACATCACGTTCCAAGATCCAGAGATGGTGCCAGTGGACATAGGAAAGAAATACCGGAACTACTTCCTTATAGATGTTTTAATGAGGAAGATGGAGAAGGTCTTTAGCAAAGCACCTCAAGGTAAGGAAGCAACTGAGCTGCTTTTCTCCTGCAGTTCTACCTATTCAGAGAAAAATACATCTGCTCCTTGCCATGTTGTAAGGACTTGCCTCTCCTCTCTCTTCAAGAAAGCAGAACTCTTGAAACAGGCATTATTTTCAAAGGAAACTTTCAATTAGAGAAAGTCATAGCAAGTAAAGGAGGGCAGGATCCGAAGTTCCCGCTTAAAACCATTACAGAAAACCCCTCCCTCCCCTATGTCCAGTCTGAGGCGAGTCAATCCACAGGTGTGAAGTTGTGAGAACTCGTGCTGAGAAGGTGATAAGAAGCTGTTCTCTGGTTACACTTTGCCTTTTATTTTCAGAGCTGAGACAAAACAAATGGCCCCAGACCAATCCCTCCCCCTCCCTTTTCCAAGCAGGTACATCAAAATGACAGGAGGACCAGAAACAGGAAAGAGGTTGTAAAGGAGCATCCTGGACTCCCCTCCCTGCCAGAATGGCAGTGTCCCGATAGGGATCTTAGGGACCTGACACATGTATTCATCCACTGGGTGATGGAAGCTAAGAATTTATTTATTGTAAAAATGTCATTAGAAGAGGAATAGAAACTGCAGGAATAGCAATCTGTATAATTCATGCTTTCTTTTTAGACTTCTACCCTGATGTTTTGCAGGAGTTCAAATAGATGAGTGTCTCTCAAACTTGGCAAATGCTGGCTGGGGAATTTTGGGAGTTGAAATCCACCTATCTTCAAAGTTTGAGAAACCTATTACAGAGACCAAAGTTTTGCTCCCTCCTTAAACTGTTTTGTTCTTTTTTTTTCTTTTACAGCGGATTTAACTCTGGACCCTGAAACAGCTCATCCACGGCTCACACTTTCCTCAGACTATCGCAGCGTCCGACTTGGGGAACGTTGGCGGGATCTTCCGGATAACCCAAAACGCTTCGATTCCGACTATTGTGTGTTGGCCCTGCAGGGCTTCACGTACGGTCGCCACTACTGGGAAGTGGAGGTGGGTGGCCGGCGAGGGTGGGCTGTAGGGGCAGCCCGCGAATCGGCCCGGCGAAAAGAGAAATCTAGCAGTGGTTCCCACCAGAAACGGGAGATCTGGTGTGTAGGAACCAACGGTAAGAAGTACCAGGCTTTGACTACCACTGAGCAGACATCTCTTTGTTCAGCTGAGAAATTACGGCGTTTTTGTGTCTACCTGGACTATGAACGAGGCCAACTAGGATTCTACAATGCTGAAAACATGGCTCATATTCACACCTTCAATGCTTCGTTTCGCGAGCGCATCTTCCCCTTTTTCCGCATTCTTTCTAAGGGGACCCACATAAAAATCTGCAATTGATGCCATTGCGGCTGTTTGCACAGAGCTGAATTTATCCCTTGAGGCCTCTGCTTCCTCCCCTCCCCCCTAATTATGCCTGATAAGAGTTTCTCATCATCCTTGGACTTTGGTGGATTCCTTATCTAGCTCTTATTTTGGATTCTTTTTGACAGGAATTCTTCCCTTTGATGAATTCAGTTTTGCACAGTTCTATTTTTCTGGTGCTTGACTAGGTCATGGATCTGACTTTATTTGGCCTATGGTTCAGATCCATTTTAGCAAAAAAAATAAAAGTGCTATCTGTTTCCTTATACTTTTGGGGTATGATCACATGTCATCTGATTATACTGTTCTCATCTTTAGATAGCTGAGACCCTGACCTTCAGTTTCTCAGAAGAGAAATTAGACCTTATTGAGCATGTGATTATAATGGTTGGTGGGACCTGCCATGGTTTTTTGACTTGGGTTTAGCAATCCAACACTTGTTCTTGACTTTCCTGAAGATACCTAAAACTTTCTAGTCAGGCTTTGACAATTTAAACAAAATATAGACTTATGTGTGGTAACTGTTCTCTGTTTTGAATTCCCCTGATCAGACAAGATGACTGTTCCAATATGTTCTTGGAGTTGGATCAAAGTCCATGCTTTTAAGCTGGGATGAGGAGCACGTGGCCCTCCATGTTTCTGAATGACAGTTTCTAAGAGCCCTCCATGTTACTGAACGACAGTTTCTAAGAACCCCAGCAATCATAGCCTATGTTGAAGGATACAGGAGTTGTGGTCCAGTAACACCTGGAAAATGAATAGCCCATGTTGGATTCCTGTTTTGCATTTTAAAGTAACAATATGGGAATATTTTGACAGATTCCTAATGCTATTATTCCTTCTTTAACTGCTCCCATGCCTATATTCTGATTTCCTGTTTTTGCAATTTACTAATAACATTAAAAAAAAAAAGAATTGCAAGTTCTGTCCCATGTTCTTGTTTACACTGGTTTCATGCGATGTCCCATTTGAAATATCTCTGATCTCTTCTATTTCTTCTGCCATTTATCTATTCTAAAATGTCATATGCTGGCCATTTGAAGCAATGACAGTACCAAGTGCTGTTGAGCTGTTGAATGTCAGTCATGATGATAGATGTGTGTGCTATCCCATCAGATGCTAAGATCCCATTACTGCTGTCTTACTCATCCTCTCTGTCTGTCTTCCCATCTGCTTTGAATACCAGTAACTTATTTTAGTCATTCACTAGTTTTAGCCTTCACTGTGGAGTCTTGAACCACTGAAGGCTTTAGCTAGTCCAGCCATAATTCTTTTTGGCTTGACAGAGCTGCTTCTGAACTATTTTTTTGCTAAAACTATTAAAAGGAAATCTAGTTTTTTGGGAAAAGGTTGACAGATAAATAAAATAAATGATTACATGTTAAAAGCTTTGTTGTTGTGGTTTATTTGAATATTTAAAATGAGAAGTCTTTGAAATTATTTAATACAGCGGTTCAGAGCTGTTGCTTTTTAATATGAAGAATTCTTAGAATATTCTTCTAGGACTACACAATCCAATAGCTTCAGTTTTAAAACCAAGCCAAATGTCTAGAGTAGAATGCTGTAAATCTTGCTAACAATCCTATTATGTAGAGCTAAGTGTCTGTAACATGTTTGATCATTCACTTGCTGGGCAGATCCCAGACAAGGGCAAATAATTTTTCAATTGCAGTGAGCAAAACATCTTTAAGGAATCATAGGACTAGAATGGGCCTGGAATGGACCTTCTAGTCCATCCTGGATAAATGGTTGTCTAATCTTTGCTTGAAAACTTCTCCGGAAGGCAAGCTGCTCCACTGATTGTTGTGTCAGGAAATTCCTCATTTCTAGTTTACATGTAAATCTGATCTAGTCACTGAATGTTATGAATCTCAAAATGCACACAATTGTTTACTCTGTTATCAGCTGTGTTGTCTCACAGTAAATCTACTTTAACGAAAGCCATCAAACGGTTTTGGTATGTTGGACAGTATTAAAACTCATATCCTAAGCCTAGCAAGAAATTACTCATATCACCATTATATGCTTTATAAAAACAGGATCGGGACATGCATTTACCATGGTTTTTCTGTAATGGAAAATCCTCCCACCTGCTCCTGTGTGGAAAGAAGACTCACTTCCAGAGTTTTATGTAAGTGCAGAGAACTCCATAGGTAAAAAGAACAAGGGCCAAACTGTTATGTCCTTTGTCACTGTTTTGTGGTGGTTTATTCCAATGTTCTTTCAGCAGTTGCTCCAAAGGCTTTCTGCATATTTTTTTGGCTCATTGCCAATTTCTCTTCCCCTGTATTCAAGATAAGCCCGGGAAGCCCTTGAAGTAGCCTTTTGGAAAGATGTGCTACTTTAGTAAACTTAGGAATGTTCTGTTCACACGTTTGCAAAACGCCCCTTGGTATTCCTTAATTTCATGAGTTATGTGCCCTCTTGAAGAATCCGGGACCTGGCTCTCCCTCATAATGGAAGTGAGATGTTACTAGTTTCATTACTCTCACCCATGCTTGTCTGGGAGTGATAGATTTGCACACTTGAGTGCACTGCATTGGGGTGGGCACCAGATGGCATGGCACCAAGCAGCCAACAGTCTAGTTCTGGCCTTTTCCTTGGAGAAACTGCATGAATGGGAGGAACTGAAAGGTTCTTGGGCATTTGAGGGGACTCTACAACCCCAATTCCAGGTTAATGAGGGTTGCTTAGTTCATTCAGGCCCCATCTCATTGTAGTCATGATCGGATTACAGCTATAGAAAATGATGGGAAAAGGAAATCCCATACCAAATTATCTATGCCTCCTCTCCAGCCACCAGTAGATTCCTTCAAGTCAAGCCTGATTCATTTATAGTCCATCACAATGTTCTTAATACACAAGATTTGCTACTGCTGCCTTCTGCGATGGTTTTTTTTCAACTTTGTATTCTAGCTTATACCCACTTTGTATCATATCCTGGTACTTGGCCGGCACCAACCCTGATTTTATGATTACCCGAGGCTAACTAGATTTCATCTACTAATAGAACATTTGTAGCTTAAGTTTGAACTGTGGGGTCCTTGGTGCTTTCTGGTTTTCTAGGTGACATCATCTAATCAGTCCCAGCTAATGGGGAAAAGTGAGAATAGTAGTAGAGTGTGAACGGCATCTGCTATCAAAGCAACCTTCTCTTTCGGCAGGAATAGATGTCACTTCTCTTTAGCAGGGTAGGTAGGAGTAGCAGTTATTGTTGGAGGCCCTCTGCTCTACGAAAAACACCTTGGTCCCACTCGCCATCTTCAGGCTGGTGTTTTCGGCTTCGTGCTAGTGTTTCCTAATAATACCTAGAGGTATGGTGGCCCCAGAGGTGAAGATGCTCACCACCTCCTCAGAAGGTTGAGAGTACAATCCTAGGCAGCGACAGATGATTCTCAGGGTGCAATGAGAAAATAATCATCTGTGAACTCCGCATAGGCCTCAGGAGGGACATCCGGCCAGTAAACGCTCAGTTCCATTCAGTCGCCCCAACTTCACCCCAAATAAAGGGATTGTGAAAAGAAAAAAAAAATATATCTAAACAGGGTCCTTGTCCTTTTGCTGCTACTCACATTGATGTTTTGCTGAACTTTTCATATTAGCTTAGACAAGATTTGAGGGCTGTTTCACCAACTGAAGGGCGTGTCTGTAGAATCCTGACACTTTCATAAAGGGGCAAAACGATTATCTTGAAATAACTGTCACCCATTTAGTATGTGTGTGAAAACCAAATGCATATAAAAAGTGGGAAGATCTTTGTCTTGCATTGTCTTTACCATCCACACCTTTTTAGGATAACTGCAATAGTAAACACAAAGCCTAATTCAAGCAAACATTAATCGAGTGATTATGTGCCATCAAGTTAGTATCAACTTTTGGGGAAGACATACATTTCCTCCATGATCTGCCTCTACTGATCCTTCACATCTTCCAAAATACAGTTAAGGGTCAACAAAAGAAACACTACCTCTGCAGGGAAAAAGAAAATAAATATTGGATGTTGAGTTCACTATAAAAAACACATGCCACTTCCAGCACACAAATCCTTGTTTCTTTTTAATTGAATTTTTTGTACATAATTAATAGCTTGTGCCTTTTGAGTCAACAACTGCGGTCTCATCTGGTCCCAATAGTGACCTGCCAGACACGAACCAAGTTATCTGTGTAGCCAGCAAATAGAGTCTGGAAGGAGAGGGAAAGAGAAAAAAAAAACATTAACAGAAGGATAAGTGGGGGGAAAGATTACAGGATGAAATGAAGGACTGATTTAGCATCTCTTGGGCTAAGGCCCAGCAAAATGAGTTTGAGAATACAGCAGGACACATTATTTAAACCTGAGAGAAGTGACTTGCTTCAGTTTGAAGGAAGGACTGGGGAGTAGGGGGAGGTAAAATGCAATCCTTCCTCTTTCTTAAGCGGAGTTGAAAGTGAGAATAAAAACCAAACACAACCTATAATCTGCATCCTGTGTGATAAACTCTCCTGTGGATTGGCAGCCTACAATATCCTGGCTGTTTCTTGAGGTCTAATTCCCCTATTCAACCCTTAAAACGTAACAGACCCAAAACTACGGGAAACAATAAAACTGCCTATCGTCTACATCAGGGATGGGGACTGATTGTCCTTTTATGACTTGTGGACTTCAATTCTCAGAATCCCTGAGCCAGCCATGCTTGTGGATTTGCTGGTTTAGGAATTCTGGGAGTTGAAGTCCACAAATCATAACAAGAGTCATAATTCTCCCACCTCTGGTCTATATTAACAGCTGCATGCTGTTGGTGCTCTCAGTTATTCCTGACATTTGCAACTCCCCTCCCCCATGTTAAGACAAGACATTCTAACTAAAGCACTGAATGGCTGCTAGTTCACATGCTCTCTCATCTTCCTGGGTGATGTATTCGAATCTACTGCATACAATGTAAGCATGCTCATGCTTTCAATCATTGCTCATTAACCCAATGATGTTGTATTCAAAAATTAATTGCAGAAAGCAAATGATTTAGGAAAGCAGAGACCAAGCATATGGGATTTTTTTTACATCCAGCAACATCCCGTCCCTTAAATAGTTCCCTTTCAGAGAACCACACCTGCAAGATCCTTACTTGCAAGTTACCAAATCGAAAGTCCAGCTGTTGGTCCCCAAGCCTTGCCTAGTGGACAAGGCAATTTGCATGATTCTCCAGGGGCAGCTGGGATTCCCAGCTCTTACCTGCCCATCAGCGGACCAGGCCAATGAGGTGCATTGAGGCGGTTCTGCCTTGCTGCTGGTTGTGATCACTTCCTGTTTGAGCTCATCCACAATGATTTTGCCTTCCAGATCCTGTGAGAAAATAAGAATGGAGAAAGAGATCAGAGAGGTAACCCTGGATTTCCTCAATGTACTGAAACAACGGGCTCAGAAACAGCCTCTGGTTTTCCACATGGGAAGTAATGTCAGATGGCATTGTGTGTTTCATCACAGCAAGAATACAACCCCTTGCCCTTAAGCTACTGAACACCCAGCATAGCTACATAGATAGGTCAGAGGCATACAATGCTAACTCAAGAGATAGCTTTCCACATCACAAACAAAAAATTAAGTTATCTATTCTGGTATGCCCGTGTCCTCTGACAATCCTTCCATCCCATTCTTCTTTAGTTTCCACTATGTGTCCAATCTCCAAGCCTGAGACAAAATTTACACCACTCTTGGAACTGGGTCTGACAAATATACAGACATCAGAGAGGCATATGACTATGACACTAAGTGTCCCAGAAAAAAAAAACTATTAATGTAAAATTAAAGCTCCAAAGGGGGAGTTATTTTTGGCCTTCTGGATCATATTTATTACTTTGAACCCTTGACCAGGGGTTTGTCATAACTGTTCTTTTCACGGCATTTAGAACATGTTGGCTGTTTCAACATACCCATATCTTGATGCTGGGACCAGTGGCAGCACACAGCCAATAGCGGTTTGGGCTGAAGCATAAGGCATTGATGATGTCCCCACCATCCAGTGTGTAAAGATGCTTGCCTTCGTTCAAGTCCCACAGCATTGCCTGCCCATCCTAGAATGGAGAAAGAAGTCAATAGATACAGCCCACTTCAACCAATTGTTCTTCTTCCTTTTTTTTATGAAGTTGCAAACTTTCAAACGCTTCTCTAAAATTTAACAATCATATAATCCATTTAAAGATTCAAAAGGCAAGTTCAGAAATAAACATTATGTGATGTTTTCCAGACATCACATAATCGCCTTTCATAATGCAACATTCCTTGAGAAATTCCCTCTGATGCTAAGAGGGAATTTGGGCAGCTCAGAAACAGAGTGTGGGTTATCTGCATGGGAGTCAGATGGCGCTCGTGTGTTTCATCATAGCTGAGCCGATTTCCTGTAACCCTCAACTGCCAAGAAAACAGCTAGGATGAAAAATATCAGACTTTGCAAGCCACTAATTTCCAGCCATTTCCCCTGCCCTCTTAAGACAAGGTACCCTTATACCCCAAATATCCCTTTCTAGGAAAATCATCATCAAAGAACCTAAGAAACTGGTTTTGATCCCTCACTATTCTTAGCTAGGAAGTGGTCCTCACTGCTCATTCTAAGAACACTATCATACTAAAAATAATCATTCACCAAAATTAAAATGTGGTGGCAGACTGAGCTACATCAATGAGGAGTCCTCTTTCTTTGTGAAGGGAAAGAAACGAATTGGCCAAACCGAAGACCTAAATCTCTCTTTAGGGATTCAGCTTCTGAGCCAATAATTGCAGGCATCTAATCTAAGGATGCAATTAAAAATACTGGGAGGACTACTTTCTCCTTACATTTTCCAAGTGAAACAGGGACAGGCTGTTAGTTCTAGCCAGACTCTTCTTCTCTGAAGAAGGTATCTGTCTAACCAATTTTCATTAAAATCCCCATTTTTGAAAAACTGAAAAAAAAAAAGAAATAAAAAGAAAACAAGATGGACTTTTAAATCACTAGACCGACTTACCTTGCCACCGGAAGCACACAATGACCCATCAGGAGAGACAGTCACTGTGTTCAGGTAGCCAGTGTGCCCAATGTGGTTAGTCTTCAGTTTGCAATTGGCCAAATTCCAGACCTACAAGTTGGAGGAAACAAATCCATATAAGGTTTAATGCTTCAAGGCATGAAGTGCGAATGCTAGATAGCAGACATGCAGCATGATTTTAACCTTTATTCATTTTAATAATTCTGCATTGTTTTTTTAATGTTTTGTAAGCCATCCAGAATTGCTGCAATAGTGCGATGGGTAGCATATGCATTTAAGAAATAAAACAATATTAATGCCTGTCAGTAGATAGATGTACTAGTTGTGTCTTCATGAAAAAAAATCCAGCATCTTCCAAAATAACTTTCAAGTGAAGAAAATTGCACCCCAAAAATAAGATTCAAATCTATTTAAGGTTAACAAAAAGGAGAATCTATAAACATTTACCGTTGGAGGATAATGGAACATGCTGCTATTATTATTATTATTATAATACTTTTTTCAAGAGTACCTCTTCAACTGATCTGATAGATTTATAAAATCATTGTACTCTCTCACCCGTTTGTTTCCAGCCTTCCTTCTCCGATAAACAACAGATGAATCGACAAAATTCAACATAGTTTACAAATCTGCAAGGAATCTCTCTTTCATGATTTCATGGGTTGGAGGGGGGATACCCCAAAATAAAAGAAGCATTGGCTGAAGATCCCAAGAAAGAATTCCCCTCACCTTAACTAACTTGTCCCAGCCACAGGAAACAATGATGGGGTTACTGCTGTTGGGGGAGAAGCGTACACAAGACACCCACTCAGAGTGGCTTTCATCCTAGGGGAGAAAGAAAAAGAATGGCATGGAAAAGCAATCCTTTGGTGTAGTTTACTAGCAACACAACAAAGCTATCATTTTTAAAATAACTCCACCTGTTTCATTATTTTAAACTATGTCTTATCACATAATTGTATTTCCACATTCTCTTCCCATTACAATCCCTACCTTGTGTGGTAAAAATTTATAATAAATACATTCCTCGGGTAGTAACACCTCTTTACCTATGAAATTCTAATAAATATAGCACTACACAAATATTAACTAAAAGATGACTGAAAATTAACGGAAAGAATCACACTTCTCCAAAAACAACCCACTTAAATCCCAACAAAATTTCTCCTCCCTATAGATATCCCACAGAACCAGAGCTGGCTTTGAGGAAATGTTATGACTTCACTTGATCTTGCACTGAATCTGTCTCTATTATGAACAGCTAATTTTTTGTTGCTTTACAGATCAGATATGGTCTTAAGCCAATAATAAATGTATGTAAGACCAACTTCAGTGTCACCGAATTTAAAGACCGTCATATTTAAGTGAGCATTAAGAGCATCCAATCCAAGAACTGGAAGAAGAACCTTACTTGCACAGTGTACTTGCAGACACCTAAGGTGTTCCAGAGTTTGATGGTTTTGTCCCTGGAACCTGAGACGATCTGGCGGTTGTCAGAAGAGAAGGCCACACTCAGTACATCCTTGGTATGACCCACAAAACGACGAGTGGTTGTGCCTCTGAAAGGAAGTCGATTTGACACTTTTATTTTCCTGCACTGGAATATGCTAGAAAAGGAGCCATTGATACACAAAACTTTCTGTTCTACACCATTTCACTGTTAAGAGCAAATCTTAGTACTGTCCTAAGTGAAGGCCAAACTCATCCCTAGGGATTGTGATTTATTATCAATACATTTGCATAGTATTGCTTTTCAGGTTACTTATCACTTGAATTATGCAATGTATATAGTCTTCAAAACAAACTGAAATTATTTTTCCTATTACTACAATGGCAAAATATGTCAGTGAAGCCATGTGGAGTCTTTAGATATGTACTGTCAGATTTAATCACTGGGAGTGCAGGAAAGCAATCAGAAAACAAGAAGTTCACAGGAAGTAAATTATCCCCTCCTGAAACACAGAAAGCCATTTTAATTTACAACTTGCACTCACGTGGTAAGATCCCAAAGACGCAGGGTGCCATCCCAAGAGCCGGAGAGGGCAAACTGCCCATCCGAAGAAATGACCACATCACTCACAAAGTGAGAGTGGCCTCGTAGGGCTCGCTGGGGAATCCCATAGTTAGTTTCGTCTCTTGTTAACTTCCACATGATGATGGTCTTATCTGTAAGAGGACACAAAAGGTTACTCCTTACATTAAATCTCAAACCAGGAAAATGCTCACAAAAGCAAAACAACTGGTTCTCTCCCCACAACCTTCTGCAACTACAGTCCTGAATTCCACCGTTCCCAAGCTTAATTCTAAGGATGCGACAAAGCCCATGTGAACTCCAGAATTCAAGTTGCAAGTACAGCAGTTTTAGTTAAGAGTTCTCCCTTGATCAGCAAAGAATTTCTCTCCTACACATTGCTGATAAGGTGGAGTTCAGTTTCTAGAATTGGTTTGGGACATGGTTGGCTGGGGAATTCTGGGAGCTAAAAGCCACACATCTTAAAATGGCCAAGATTGAGAAACACTGATTTAGACCCTTGAATGTAACAGCCCAAGAATTCAATTCAATTCCATCCTTTATTGTCAATGTACATGTGTGCAGTGAAATTGAGTGAGCCTCCATCGGTACAATCACACAAAGACAAAGAACAAGCCATCTGCCAAAATTTTCCTTTTGAAAGTAAGCATCTTCAACTAAAAATGGATCTCTTTAACAATTTATGAACCTTTCTAAATAGAGCTATTTGGATCTCATTTTCAACATTAATGAATCAAGGACTTTCATATTCAAAAGTCATCGCACATCCCTTACTATTCAATCAGCAAACTTAACATCCAGGATAGAAGAAACTCTCATTCCTTATGTTCGTTCCAGTGTAATAGGACCTTTTTCATCACCTACTTGTGCATTATAAAAACATCCTCAAAAGTAGCTTTTTTGGACTTTTTATCATTGCAGCTTTTTAAACTCGTTACTATATTTTTATCCAGCTTTTTAAAATATATAACAGAAGGTGGCAACCCATCTAATTCTCCTGCAACCTATTTTCTCCACAACAAACCTGCGGGGTGTGTTGAGCTGAGAGACTGACTAGCTCAAAGTCACTGAGCAAGCTTTGATGCTTTAAGTGGGTTATGAATAATTACTGCTGCTTCTTGGGCACTATAACCCGGTGTTTCTCAACCATGTCCACTTCAAAAATGTGTGGATTGGTCAATTCCCATCATTCCCCAGCCTGGAGAATTCTGGGAGTTGAAGTCCACGTATCTTCAAGTCATCAAGGCTGAGAAAGCACTGCTATCACCTAAAGTCAAAGAGGCCAGAGTCCTTTTGGAGGAGAGGCATAAATATCATAATCCTCCAAAAGGATGTAATTTCAGTTGCTCTCAAGCGAGGAAACGAGTTACCCTAAAATGGAGTTGCCTAGAATGAAATACTCACTGGAATTTTCCTGTAATCCAGGACAGGATAATGGACATGGTGATGTCTGTAAACATTTTGTGATCCCAGTTGTTTGATAATTGCTAGAACTGGAAAATAAAGCGCTCTATAGCAAACCACTAAGACAGTTACTATATAAGACTGGGGGGGGGGGGGGGGGGGGTGGGGA
>JAEANM010000381.1:0-23509 GCA_017656035.1 Myanophis thanlyinensis | reverse complement strand
CCCCGCCCCCCCCCCCCCCCCCCCCCCCGGAGACCTGGAACAGATCTGTCCATGAAAATCCTTGTTGGTACAGTTCTGCACTTGATCACCAATTACCAGGGCTTAGCACATGCTCAGGCATTTTCATGCTCAGGCTTACCTGGCTCACCATTTCACATCTCATTGTACACATGTTGTGTACTTTGACACTAAAGGTTTGATTTGATCTGGATTTTGCTGATCCCCAACTAAAAAACATCCCTTGTTAAGCCCCAAATCTTCCCTCTCCCTGCACTATTGCACAAAGCCTAAGATTTCTAACCGCCACATCTTCCTGCTTTGAATTTTGAACCAAAAAAAAAAACCCCTTAAAAACTTCCATTTTCTTTCCTGATCCCCTCCTGTCCCATCATAATTGCAGGACGTGTCTTCAGATCTCAGTGAAAAGATCAGCAGACAATGTCAGATGTAATCATTGGGACGGGTGTCTCTTCCCTAAGATTTGCAACCATCCCGCATTTTGAACTCAACACACACACCCTTATTAATCGGCTTGTTCTAACCCTCCTCCTATCCCCCCATTCTTAAGACACCATGATTTCGCCTCTAAACTGCCTCTACGCGACCCAAACTGATTCACGAGGTCGTGCAATCCATGCTACCCTCGCTGACCGCCCATGTAAAAAACGGCATCATGGTTTCTCCCAGTCTATCCTTTGGGCCACCCCTCTGGCCTCCTAATGGACTAGCCCGTCTTGCTCCTCCTTACCGCGTGAGGCGGAGAGGATCATGTCTGGGAATTGTGGGGTGGTGGCGATCTGGGTCACCCAGCCGTTGTGGCCCTTTAGGGTACCACGCAGGGTCATCTGCTCCGTCATGGCGGCGGCTGAGAGACCTCGAGCTCCCGCGGCGGACGGAGGATGGCGGCGGATTCAGCGGAGGCCCTTCGCCCGGACCTGCCAACTTGCCCAGGCCTAGAGAGAGAAAGGAAGAAGCAGCGACTTCCGGAAGCGGAAACGGTTTCTTTTCACGCGCTCAGCTTCTGGGAGCCGTTCAATATGGCTGCCTCCGGAGATCGCCTGCATATTTAAGCTGGAAAATTTATATAAAAAAACAAACTCTAAAAGATATTTCATTATTATCAATAAAACTAATACTTCATTATTAGTCAAAAATTTGTACGTCACTATATTTGATTTATCAACCGGCTGATTTCGTATAAAGCCTCTATAGGCTACTTCGTGCGCTAGAATCTCACCTATCGCGATGTTTGCGGCAGAATTTCTCTGGCTGTGGCGAGATTTTGATTGCCTCTTAGGGACTCTAGCGTATAGAACGCTGTAATAGTAACTGGTGGGTTACAATTATAGTATTTAATACGCTAATTGCGTATTATTTTGAGAAACTTCCTGCTGCGGAAAAAGTTATTGTTTATTCTTTCCAGGCCTCGTTCAGAGGCAGAAATTTAGAAGGGATCATTTTGAAGAAGTTCTCCATTGGGGCAGGGAGAGAAGCTTCTCAAAAAGTTCATTTCCTCAACTAGCATTATTGCATAGATCTTAATAGATGTTGTTCAGAAGTCATGCTCAAAGAAAATCTGCAATCTAGTCTCAGGTCATTAAATTGCATGGGTACTTTCAAAGATAAAATAGGAGCTGATGGACCTCTGGTGGTGGCACCCCATGTTCTGGTATTATTTCTCCAGGAAAATTTTGAAGTGTTGCTGTTTGACAGAACAATTAGTCAGTGGAACAACTTGCCTCCAGAAGTTGTGAATGCTCCAACAGTGGAAGTTTTAAAGAAGAGTTTGGGCAGCCATTTGTCTGAAATGGTATAGAGCAGGGGTGGGCAATTGTGGCCCTTTTATGACTTGTGGACTTCAAATCCCAGAATCCCTGGGCAAGGCAACCTAAATAAAATGGAGGAAACATTTTGAAGTGGGTTCCTTACACTCACAATGTTTTCTTCATTTTATTTAGGTTGCCTTGCCCAGGAATTCTGGGGTTTGAAGTCCACAAGTCATAAAAAAGCCACAATTGCCCACCCCTGGTATAGGGTTTTCTGCCTGAGTAGGAGGTTGGACTAGAAGACCTCCAAGGTCCCTTCCAACTCTTTGTTATTCTGTAATGTTTTTGAAGTATAGTCGAGGAACACTATTTGGTTGCTAAGAGTTTGCACCCACTTACACATAATTAATTTTATAACCTTATACTTTGCTTATTTTACCACTTTTTTTACAACTCAAGGCAGCCTACATACAACACACGTTCCTCTTCGTATTTTCACAACAACCCTGAGGTAAAAAATTTAAAAAACAACAATAATAATAAAAATAAAAATAATAATAAAAAATATTTGTAACTCAGGATTGAAATGACAAGTCCTTGATTCTGAAGTTAGTTGTGTTTTTTTTACACGTTTCATTACCCAAACTAGGTAACATCATCAGTGCTAAACATTGACATTTTTATTAATGGAACAGACCTGTTTCCACTACTTTTTAAAACTGATAACAGGCAAATTAGAAATTTTGCATTACCTACTATGCCTACTAAAATAGATTTATCTACCTTGGTAAATGTGGAAAACAGGTGGCAGGTGCTGACTTAAAATTGGGGGCTCTGTTCATTATTGAAGTTTAACTTGGGAGGGAAAGGCCTGGACAAGCCTGAAAAACAGATGCTCTTTTTAAGAAAACCATGTTTAAGAAAGCCATTAAGGTGACTCTTAAATAGAATGTTAAATAGAGGGAAAAAATAAGCCTTGTCCAGGCTTTTGTTCCTCAGCCTGAAAAGGGTTAGGCTACTCTAGAGAAGAAGCGGAGAGAGGTGCCATCAGACTTAGGTGAAATTTCAAGTGTTTCTTCCAAATTGTCTTCAAAGTACCCACCACTCAGTACAGCATTCCTGTGAGCATCCATCACTATAGCTCTGGTAAAGTGTTTCGGTTCAAGAAAACCTCTGCTGAGTTGTGGGATTTCTTCCATGCTCTTATCAGCCAGAGCAGCTCACCACACACACAGCATTGGGTTTTTGTAGTGTAGCAATTTACCTCACACACAAAAGATCCCTTGTTTGAAACCAGGCATATATGTATATACTCAAGAGTTTTTGTTTTATAGATTAATTTGAATAGCTCCATGCATAATATTAAATTCAATTAAACATATTTTGCTTGCTTCTAAAAAACTGATGGGTTTGTGCATTTTTTAAAGCAATATCAATACTGCTTTCATGTTTTATTCTAAAATTTGAGAGTTAAATCTACAAATTTGGAGAATATCTGTAAAAATGAAATGCAGTGTCAGAATTGATCTAAAAATGTGCCTGGTATTTAAGCTCTCATTTATTATTTCTTATGGTCAAATGTAATTAAAAACTTAGGGTGTATTCACATATCATATATTATTTTCTCATAATTTTGTTTGGGAAAGTATCTGTAATTTTATACCCACCTTGGAGTAAATGCTACCAAATTTGAAATCAATAGGAATGTAAGGATGTATGGAGTTGAAATGACATGTTAGTAGATTTTAGATTGTAATTTTCAATTAAACATTTCCAGAATGATGGAAGTTGTACTCTTTCAAATTACCCTTTTTGAATGTTGCTGTTCATTTCCTGCATATTTACTTATTATTTTGTTAGTGTCATTTAATAGCATTCAAAGGAATGTTTGCTCTTCCAAAATTAGGCATTGTCAGTGTAAAAACCATATTTAATTAGATATGTTCTATTCATGGAGAAGAGAGAAGTATATTGATAGTCAGAACTGAAGAAGCTTCTTGGATGAAAAACTAAACATTTTCAAGAAAAAACAAAAAGTCCAGTTGCCTCTTGAAAAAGCAATTTTGGGATAGTCATGATCTGTATGACTGAGACTCTCCATAGACATATATTGGTAGAAGCAACTCAAGATTTTCTGAAGTGGATATACAGTACTTAAGCACCAAATAAAGAATGAGTTTGTCATCCTGGCAGTTTAAAACATTGTTTTTAGGTATTTTATATTTCTTCATAATTATAGTTTATTGAGTCTGAGGCTGCACAAATTAAAACTTTCAGTTAAGAATTGCTTCATTAATTTTTCTGTAATTAAACTGCATCATTGATAAAATACAGAATATGAATATTTTAATCTAGCTTCCTGTGAGTAGAAGACATTAAACTATCATTAACATATGCTAATCTGTGATTTAATTATGTTTACTGGATAAACTGTAATTGGTAACTGATTACAAACCAGCAACTGGGTTGACACAAAAGCCTAAGTCACAAACAAGCCACTTTACTGTATGTTTTCCTGTCACAAATTATGGATCTGATTTTCTGGATCATGTCAATAAGTTGTAGTATAACTTGCCTTCTGTAGAAAATGGGATAAAATGCTGTTTTTATACATAGAAGTGTGTTCAATATCATGGGATTGTCTCTACAATTTATGCAGAATGTGTGAAATATTAGAAAATATTTAGTGCTAATTTACCTAAGAATAAGCTCCACTGACTGCAGTGAAGTGCAGAAGATTATGCTTTTAGGTGTCAAGCCTGTAGTCATAGGATCTGATCCTGACATGGTTAGATTACAACCCTATGCAACTCACTATTCTTAAAAATTGTCCTTTTACAAAGCAGACCAATCTCACTGAGGAGAAAACTGGAGGAGGGTGAGATTTGCTATACGAAGAACAAAATATAAAACGCAATATCCCTATCCCATTTTCTCCGTAGTGAAACGGAATGGGTCTGCCTTTCAAATTCCGTGATAATTCTAGCCGTCCAATAGTGACGTAAACTAACTGGCTGAATATTACTGCCGCCGCTAAGTGCAACGTACTCCTCTTTCCTTACACCTGGGAGAGAAAAATAGAAGGCGGTGGAATTTGCAAACTTCTAAACCTTAGATAGCCTTCCGAAACAAGCGAACGGATAGCAATGGTATCAAACACTATTTTTAAAGACGGCATGAAAAGTATTGGTTGTTGGATATGCTGAGGAGAAGTGGACCTGAATGAAAACTGACTCTGCGAGGTCCTCTCCTGCGGTGCGACAGTTACCTCAGGAAACAGCGAAGAGCAGCGGCGTTCTATGTCGTTACGTCAGACCGAGGGCTGTATATATTTACATCTCCTGCCCAACAGTTTTCAGTACGGGCTTTCAGTGCCTAGTGTGAGAATGGTTCACGAAAAGCGGCAGGGAACTGCTGCTGCTGAAACTTCTACCGCAAGTACTTCGACGAAGGAGACTGAGAAAAAGAAACGTGTTTCGGGCTCTCTCTCGCAATTGATTCTTCAAGTTTTAGAAGCTTGCAATTCCCGAAAAGGTATCTCGTTGGCTGCTCTCAAAAAGTCTCTGATCGAAGCTGGGTATAACCTGACTAAGAACAACCTCCGCCTCAAAAGGGAGCTGCGCAATTTGGTCTCCAATGGGGTGGTGATCCGTGTCACCGGCAGTGGTGTTTCTGGCTCCTTCAAGTTCGGCAAGAATCAGCCGCCGAAGCCGAAAAAAGCGGCTGTCAAAACGGCCAAGGGGAAAAGGGAGCCTAAAAAGACCCGAAAGAAACAGCCGGCAGTTCATAAACCTAAAGGTCTCCAGGGTCGTAAACCTTCCAACTCTGGAAGGAAACGTCAGGTGAACAAACGTCCTGCAGGGAAAGCTCGTTAACGAGGTCCTCGCTTTTGCCAACTATACAAAACTACAAAAGGCTCTTTTAAGAGCCACTCCGGAATCGCTGAAAGAGCTAATGACATTTTCGGATTTTTTTTTTATTTTTATTTTGCAGAGTACAAGTAAACGACACCCGTTTTGAATGATCTCGGGTTAATAGTATTTTAGTGTACTCGGAAAAATCGAGAGGTTTAAAAATAAATTAGTAGCCTTTGATTATATAAAGGAAACTTGTGGCAAATGACAATTACGGTTCTTTTTTTTCTCTCAAGCCTCGTTATTTTCTTATATTTCCAGATAAATAGGTGAAGATTTTCATGATTACAGTATAACACAATCATGTTAAATAGAACTTTTAATACAGGAATGTAACTTAAAAAGCATAGTTGTTGGCGGATTAATCAGGTAGGTTGAATTATTGCAATGAGTAAATGGGTTTGCCAGCAGCAAAGCTTATTTTTATGAATAGTAATGTGGGAAAAAGCATTTTTGGAAATCAAGTGATTTTTCTCACCAATCAAAGGAAAAGCTTGTTTTCATTCTTTCTAAATCAAGAGATCTTATTGCAATGGTATCAAAGTTAAGCATATTTTATTCCTCGAACCACATCTTTAGCTCGTCCATGTTTAGTTTCTGTTTAGATACCAGTTAAAGGCTGAAGTAAAGAAAATGGATTATATTAGAGGACAAACAATAACATTGGTATATTTGAGGCACTTTATTCCAATAGCCCTTTTTGAGTCCTGTCAGTTTAAAAATTGGCAGCCCTTTTAACACGGTAAAATTTAGTTTCAAAATCCTTGAAAACACCATTTTGCAGACGGAGACTGAACTTGGATTAAATACGATTCTCAGCGTAGTTTAAAATATATTAGTTTACAACAATCGGTCAAAAAAAAAAAAAAAACCCGCGAGCGGCTACCCAGCACCATTCTAAGGAACGTGAGTAAAACTGATTTGCTCTATAAAATCAATTTATCCACTTCCAGATTGGCAAGAACGGCTTTTATCTACTCAGAAAGCGCAAATTACTAATCAAAACCCACAAACCAGATTTCTAATCATAATTAAGCAACTTTATTCCCTGGTTCTAAAAAGAACCTTTACGCCTCAAAAAGACCTTTTAGCGTTTGGGGGCTGTAGCCATCGCTCCCTTTTGGCCAACGCAGTATATTTTGATTTTGTCACACTTCCAGGCTGTCCGACTCCCAGAGCCGTTTTAGTTGACCTGCTGCCTAGGTCCCGATGTGGGCGGCGGCAAATGCTCCCGGCTTCGTTATCTCCCGGATAACGAAGATCTGCATGTAGCTGAAGTTGTAGTTTATTCGACGAATTTTCTTGTCCCGGGTCCGTTTTTTTTTTGACAGCTCTTAATTTAATTTTTAATTTTATTAAATTTCTATACCGCCCCACTCCCGAAGGACTCGGGGCGGTGAACAGCCGATAAAACAGTACAATAATACAAATTTAAGATCACTTTAAAATTAATTAATTCAATTAATTCAAAACCTGGGCGCTCCTCTTCCGATTCACTTGGTACAGTCCCTTTTCGGAACTGGTTTTCTCCCCCTCCCCCAACTACAATGGCTCCTTCTTTACGCGCCCATTTTCCCTCCAATTTCCAGTAAAAACAGCTCTCCTTTCTGCAACTAACGGCACACTGCAAAATAAAGCTTCCTTAAATGTCATTGGTTAAAGCCTTCTGAAGGGGAAGCCATTTTATCCAATAAAAAGGAAGGCCCATTTATTATTTCTGAGGGTCGAAGAGCATAAATTACTCACGAATGAAGGCGAATGCAAGTGTCTCAGGATAATACTGCAGAATCCAATCTGTCTCGACTCAGATTGGAACCTGTAAATTATTCGGTCTACTATATCGAAGGTTAAAACAGATAATTCTGTATTAATTTCCTTCCTATGGAAGATTTGGTCATTTCCGAAACACCTACTGTGCAACAAGGCAAAGTAGTGAGGCTAAAGAAAACAATTTTTTGTCTAAAACAAGAATAAAGGTGTGATGTCAGGTCAGAACAAATACCATTCATTTTAAATCAGTTATCTCACATTCAAAATCCCAGAGGTGCTTTTTCAAAAGGCATGTGGACTTTATTTTTCCTTGAAGACATTTCACTTCTCATCCAACAAAATTCTTCAGTTGATTCAAAACTGAACAGATAATCTTGACCTGAATGACTGAGAATCTCCATAAACATCTAATTCCAAATCATTTCACAAGTCCACTGTTAACCCAAGGAAAGCATTTTTATCCCTTCCTATTAAGCAAGATCTAGTCATCTGAGTCATTCCCAAGAACAGACGAAAATGTCTTATGTCAGTGGTCGTACTGTGAAAATTCTGGGAGTTAAGTGTCTATATCTGGAAGTTTCAAAGGTTGAGATACAAAGATTTGTCACTTCAGTCAGCTGTATTATGTATTAGTGTTTGGATTTAGTAAACAAAAGTGGTTTAGGCTTGGCTTAGCATATTGTATTATGGTAATTCAATAATAGCTACAAATCAGGGTTTATGAATTAGTATCATTCAAACCCAAGAAACCATGATTTATTCAATAAACTACAATTAAATATTGATTAATAGAATGCATAAACCACATCAGTTTCCAGAAGCAGTTCTCCAACAATCACAGCCAGGATTTCTCCCCCAGAGAAATTTAGGATCATCTGTATTGTTCAACACTGAGATACATTATTTTGTTCAAGATCCCTTTCTCATAATATACATGCAATCACCAAACAGGCTATACCCAAACACATACAGATATCTATCTATCTATCTATCTATCTATCTTTCCTGTGATCTCTGCAGTTTTTTCCCTCACCCATGACCCAATTTTCCTACTTCCTTGTCCCATCCAGTTCTTCCCACCTTCCACGAAGCCTACTGAAGAAATAATTAGATTTTTTTTTCTGCCCCACCTGGGTGTCTTGGAGGGGCCAATTTCACAGAAAAGCTCTTGGATTCCAGGTAGGTAAACTTTCTTTTCTAACAATAAGTCCTATCAAACAACTTTACCCTGTATTTGTAACTGTACATACCCGCCTCCTACATACAACAAAGAAAATGATAGCACATTCGAATGACCCTCTAAAAGAACCTGGTTCCATGCCTCCTCTTTAAAACTTATTCAGTGTTTTCAGTTTTCATTTTCTGCTGGAGCCCCTGCCTCCAGCTTCCATGTCAATTGTATGCTACCCAATTTGGGTAGAGCCCTCAGAATGACTAATTTTGCAGGTGCATCACGCAAGCAGGATTTGTTGAGATAACACTCCATGGAGCTTGCCAGGACTGGGTTAAATTTCTGCCTTTCAGAACAGTGGAAATTCTGGAAGGGAGAGCTACTGTATAAATTCAGAAATAAAGTTGAAAACAAGCGAGCACTGATTGGCCTGGCATTCTCAGAATTTAGCCATATAACTGAAGGACCTGCAAACTCAACCTTATGGTATTTGTGGATGATGAAGGCATGTGCAAGAACTGGGTTTTGGTTTTAAGATGCCAGGAATATTGTCATTTACAGAGGGAATTCACATCTATATGGCAGAGCAAACCATTCTAAGTTGAGCAAAATAATGCAATAGCTAGAGCTAACTTTTCTTTTTAAGTGGCTCCTAAATGAAATGCAGATTTTAAAACACCTTTGTAGGCCACTTTGTATGTTCCCTAAATTATAGACCCTAGCTTGTAGTTATGAAGTAAGAGCCATGATGGTACAGTGGTTAATGAAGTACTGCAGGCTAATTCAGCTGACTGCCAGCTTCCAGCAGTTGGGCAGTTCAAATCTCACCAGCTCAGAGTTGACTCAGCCTTCCATCCTTCTGAAGTATTTAAAAATGAGGACCCAGATTGTTGATTCTGCTTTGAAAGGACTAATTGCTATTGTTATTGCTATGAAATCATCCATTATGAATGGAAGCTGAGGCCTTAGTTACCTTTATTGACTGTTTTGTGGTTCTAATAGATACAAAGAAGACATCTACACTTTGAAGGCCTCCATCCTTGAGGTTTGGTTTCGTTATCTTCTCAGGACTTTTTCTGAATTGAATGAGGTCCTCCTTGGTGGGTGAAATGCAGCTCTGATCCGGCCACGGTTTTGTCGTTTAGTAGAATAGGTCTTCACTCTTCTACAATGGGATTTTTGCTTTGCAAGGAGGTTGTCTTTGTAGTAGGGGCTGACTTGCACTTTTACTGGAGGAGGAAGGCCTTTCTTTGAAGGCCTGCATCTTTTAGGAGCATTTTCGTCAAGAGAACCTTGGGCGGTCTTGAAAAAAGATGCAGCCGCATTCTTGCCATTTCTGTTGGATCTCCTTAAAACGGAAGCAGATGATCCCTGATTGGAGGGATGTGATTCTCGAAAAGCAGAATTACTTTTGCTACCAGCAGAACTTGATTTTTTAGCAGCAGAAAGGGCTTGTTGACAGAGATTTGGTGTTCTTTCAACAGATTTACTTTGGCTAATGGATCGCCTCGATGGCTTTTGTCCTGCTTTTAATTTCCGATGGGATCTCTTGGGCTTTCTTCTAATTTTTCCAGCCTTCCAGCTCAAACTTTTTGATTCTTCAGTTTTTCCCTTTACCTTTTCAGAAGCACACATCCCTTCCTTCTTTATCCTTGCAGCTTTCTCCAAGTTTCTGGATATTTTGGTGATCTTTTCCTGGTACTTTCTGACTACAAAAAAACTTGAGCCATTGCCACATGTCATACGCACCAGGGCACCTTTAGACACCAAGGACTGTAGCTTCCTCTTAAGTCTAGGATAGTGCCTCCTCACATCGTATCCCTTTGTACCAAGCACTTCCTTCAGCTCTGCAAAAGTGAGGCCATTGTGTGACTTACAGGATGCAATCGCTTCAATAATAAGCCCTGAGATGCTGGGCAGGGAATCAATGGACTTCCAAGGAATCAAGCTTTTCTTATTTTGCATTGAGTTTGCTACCATCAGGGTCTTTGTGGTGAAATTAGCAGCTTCTTTCTTTCTTTGACTGGACACCTTTCTTCTAGGGACTGGTGCCTGCATTCCTATAGGCATCATGTTCTCCTGGGTCATCATCTTTCTCCTGGGACTTGTGCGTGCCTGCCTGCTGTTTCTCTGCGCCAAGCCTCTGCTGAGACAGAATCTTGTACTTTGTGTCTTACCTATATGTACAGCAAAATCTGACACAATGGAAGAACTTCGTCCGGCTTCTGTTCCTAGCAACCAATCACAATGCTCGCTTCTATCCTTGAGAACCCACCTTTCATAAACATTCTCCGCCCACCCTCACATTTTTCATCCTATTCAAAAGTAGTTTAGACAGGGACGCTTTCTCTACCTCCCTCTGTAAGATAGCAGGAAGCCTTTTTTTTTTGGTGATAGCTTTTAGTTGATCAGGTAAAGGAATGAAGAGCATGAAGCTTTCCTGTTAATCATTGGGGAAAGGATTGCATGTATCTTACACCATACTTATAGACCCATCAGGTTACACAAAGCACAGAAAAGGATCAATAGTAAGAAAAGAAATGAAAGGTCTAAGGCAAAGAAAGGACAAATAGCTAAAAACCAGTTTGTGGTTTGTGCCTTCAAGTGATTGCTGGTGACTGGGCCAATCTTTGCAGTTTTCTTGGCAAGATTTCTGGAAGTGGCTTATCCATAATCTTCTGTTTCCTAGGGTTAAGAGAGGACTAGTCCAAGATCACCAAGCTGGGTTCATGCCTAAGGCTTGACTAAAACTCACTGGTCTCCTGGTTTCTCATCTGGTGCCATAACCACTAGACTGAACCAACTCTCTGGAACCAGTTTATGCCAACACTACTCATGATACTTCTTCATATCTTTTTATTCTTGCAAACCACCCTTGCTTCCCCCATGTTGATATGTGAATCCATCCCTTGTCCTTTAAAAAAACAAACTTCTCAACTCTCTTCCTGAGAATCTCATCAGTTCTGTCTTTATCTTCGCCATCCTTCAGATGCATTTTTTTCTTCCTCATATGTTTTGATTCTCACTACATAACCTCAACCTAATTCATTTGTACTGATTACTCATTTTTGTATTCAATTCATTCAGTTGGCTTAATGTGGTGGTTGCTAAGGTATCCTATTTTCTGGATCATACATTAAACAATAAACTTGGTTGCACAGGCTGAAGTCATGCTAAGCCAGTGAAGAAAAAGCTGAGAAAACTAAGAGAAACCAAGTAAAAGTAACCATGTTTAGCATGGTGTATCACTATAGGTGCTAGATTTTAAGTGTCCTAATTACTGATAGGTGTATTACATAAATCCAGGATCCCTGCAGAAGAACAAAGACAACATATGGATACCTAAGTAGTGGACAAAATCCTAGTACTGTTATTCATGCAGATGATCTCATTGTGATCAGCCAAATAGAATGGTGGTGATAAAGATTAAATGTTAAGTTAAAACACCAGAACAGACTTATGAATTTCAGAAGAATTTTTTGTATTTAAGAATATTGCTATATCGGAGGTGAGGAACCTGTGACTCTCCAGCTGTTACTCTAAACAACAGCCCCTAACACCTTTCACAATTATCAATGCTGTTGGGAATTGTAGTTTAATGAACATTTGGAGGGCCATAGATTTTCCATGCTTGATATATGTCATCATAATGTGTCTTTGTCACAAGATTCTGTAAGGAATCAGCTGAACTTTAGAAACACCGCAAAATACAGACTTTAGCAGGCCATTATCTATTATCTCTTATAAATCAAAAGTCAAAGAACAGATACCATGTTAAGATTTTGATCAACTATCAATTCATTTGTTAACTTTTTTTTTTTCAAAATTTCATTCAGTTGTGTTCAAAATTTTATTCAATTATTCAATTTTGCTAATTCTGGCAAAGTTTCAGAAACTCAATCCTAGTTCTGCCTTAGGAACAAAGCTAGTTGGCTGACCATGGGCCAGTCCCTCTCTCTTTAGGAAGGAGGCTGTGTAAAACCATTTCTGAAATCATGCCATGAAAACTGCAGGGACCTATATACGCACATACACAATCCAATTAGGTTTCCTTGCTTAGACAATAAGAGTTGTATTGTTCCAAACCTGAAGATGAGAAACATCAAGCTATATTTTTGCTACCTGAACTTCTGCAGTGTGTTTGCTGTTATCTGGATAGAGGGGTTGACTGGAACTGTGCTAAGTGCAAACAAATCTGGAAATTACCCATGGTAATTTTATAATATAGCTGAGGCTGCAAAATGACACAAACTACCTTGTCAAAATAAATTACATTCTGTCTTTGTCTCATCAAGGAGAATCACTTTGTTTGGGGAGAATACTAAGCTTCTGCAAGGGGAATCAAAGCTACTCTGCATATGTTTAGGTTCATTTCCAGATTTATTAGTGAAAGGATTAGAGTTTACACAGAATGTAACTTAACTCAGTGTTTATTATTCCTGCTAAAGGAAGCCCCATTGTAACCTCATGCTCCAAGTGCAAAGATAAAGCCTCCAGGCTAATCGCCAAGCTTAGCCTTGCTTGTAACTTAAAATATGTGTCCTCAGCAACCTAATGTGAGATAGCACCCCCTAACAAATTGGGCTATGTGCCAGAAAAGGTATTCTTTTCCCCTTCTGAGGTCCATTGTTTTCAGAGCGCTGAGAAAATCATGAGGTTTACATGCATGGATATGAAATCATGTTTCTAACACTATGACGCTCTGTGCAAGCTGTGTAAACTATAAGAAAATAGAAAAAAGGGTTTTTTTGTGTGCACCTGCTTCTCTCTCTCTCTTTGCTTTAAGAAGGGAGATTAAGGTCGCCCAGTTTTGGTTTGATAAAAAATAAAACTGAATAATCAGTAACCTCGTGTTCAGAGTTTCATTGGGATTTATCAGATTCTGAGCTACACTCATAAACCTTACAATACTAAGCTTCTGTAAGGGAAAGCAAAGCTACTCTGCATGTGTTCAGGCTCATTTCCAGACTTATGAGGATAATGAAATGTTTTGATTGCCCTGGGTGATGCCTTGGTTCAAGAGACACACAAGTAAAGGCCTAGATTGAAGCCGGCTTGTTTTTGGAGGGTAACCATAAATTGGAAGCAAATCGTATTTTAATGATGAAAGTAATAGAAGAGAGACTTTATTAGCAGTATTGTGCTATACACATACAATTCCTTCTCTCCAACTGATTAAACAGATTTGGTATATTACTGGGATGACTTTCAATATGACCTCGCCATAATTCAAGAAGCCTTTATGTCTCTAAGGGGAAAAGGATGCAATATTGTTTATGAAAAGGAGTGTAAAAGTATGGCAACAAAGCTCTTATAAGTTTAGAATTTAAACGCTGTTGGCAATTTTGGGGGTGGGGAGGGACATATGATATAGGTAGTCCTCAACTTACGAGCACAATTGAGCCCCAAATTTCTGTGCTTAAGCAAGACAATTGTTACGTGAGTTTTGCCTGATTTTATGACCTTTCTAGCCACAGTTGCTAAGTGAATCGCTGCAGCTGTTAAGTTAGTAACACAGTTGTTAAGTGAATCTGGCTTGCCCGCTGATTTTTCTTCTCAGGTGCTCACAAAAGCTGATCACATGAGCCTGGGCACTGCAACCGTCATAAATATGAGGCCGTCGTCAAGTGACTGTGTTTTGATCACATGACTATGGGAAGGCTGCAACAGTCCGAAGTGTGAAAAACGGTCATAAGTTATATTTTCCAGTGTCGTAGTAACCTCAAATGGTCACTAAACCAGCTGTTGTAAGTTGAGCACTACCAGTACATGATTATTCTCCCAAAGCCAGAGATTTATTAAACGCTTGAATAGGCGTGGCAAAGATTGTGTAGAGAGAAGTCCTTGTTTCAATCAAGAGTTGTTACTTCTTAAAGATTTGTGAGCGAAACACCTCCCCTTACATAGTAAAAGGGTACAACTTCCTCCCCATTGAAACTGGCCTTGAGGGTAGTGACTTGACCGCCCAGCTCAAAAATCACTTCTCCTCCACTGTAATCTAAAAAGACAATAATCTTTCCAGAGTTATTGGGAGGGTTGCTAGGTAGTGGTCTCCGAAGCCACCAGAGCCCCCGTTGCCAAATCCGTTCTTTGGGGACAAGTGTGAGATATCCTTTTCTCTTCACAGACTTCCCGGCTAACCCAACTGCCCATTCCCTTTGTGTCCCATACCTCACTTCAAAGAAATGTTTCCCTGATTGGAATCCAGGAGACCCCAGCACACAGGGACTGCTATTGAATCTCTCTGGATTGTCTGGCACAACTTGGGGGACACCCACATTTTCCACAGTCTTCTTGTCTGACGACACAACCAGTGATTTAAATGCTGTGTCTGAGTCAAACGTCACATGAGCTGCAAGAAGAAAGACAGAGCATCAGAAGCCAACTTCTAGAGAAGCAACATCACTGAAAATGTGATTACCCACCCATCCCTTCTTAGAGGGCCAAGAAAGACCACAAATATCCCTGCTTCATTCTCCCATGCCTGCATTCTTCTACACATTTATATGACACATAAACACAAGACTTTTTAATGGTGCTTTATATTAGGATATAATGCAATAAAGGCTGATTGCTTTTCCAATGATGTTGTAAAGCTCCCTAAAACAAGTCAAAAGTTAAGTGATAAGTAGGAGGTGCACTGTGACATTTTAGAAAATAAAATCCCTGACAGTAGAAAATGAGGACCCAGATAGTTGGAGGCAATATGCTGACTCTGTAACCACATAGGGAGTGGTGTACAGTGGTATATAAGTCTAAGTGGTATTGCTATTGCTATGACACCACAAATGATGTGAGCTTCAATTCTCCAATATAGTTCATTTTTACCACTAACCTATTTTTTTTGCAAGATTGATTGCAGGCAATTTGTTGTTTTGAAGAATCATTTGTCAAAAAGGCTTCTGACCATTCAAAAAGGAGACTTGGGTTGCCTACAGTTATAGGGTCATTGTTGCACTGTTTCTTGTATCCTGCTAGCGGCCCATTTATGAAAGTATTCAAGAGCCTTGGTGGCGCAGTGGTTAGAGTGAAGTACTGCAGGTTACTTCTGCTGGCTGCTGGCTGCCTGCAATCTGGCAGTTCAAATCCTACCAGGCTCAAGGCCTTCCATCCTTCCGAGGTGGGTAAAATGAGGACCCAACTTATTGGGGGCAATATGCTGACTCTGTAAACCACTATAGGGCTATAAAGCACCATAAAGCAGTATATAAGTCTAAGTGCTATTGCTATTTTGCACTCCAACTAGCAGAGGTTGAAATGACAAAGCCTAGAGATTTGATACTTCTCAAGGCCACATTTAACTCTATTTATTATTAGACTTCTATGCCACCCCTCTCACTGAGGTGACTCTAGGCATCTTATGGTGTCAGAATAAAGGAAAATGGCCACACAGTTCAAGGGGACTTAAGGTTGCCTCTTTTTTAGATTACTGGGGATGAAAACAAAATCATGGGAATGCAGTACAAAAAATGTTTCTGGGTCAGGTTTGCATTATAGTGAGGTACAAGCAGGGAAAGCAGATGTTTATTGGTTCTCCTTTCCCTTCAGAATACGTAGATTTATTTATTTGATTTCTATAGCCACCCATCTCAGCAAGAGACTCTGATGCAGTGGTGGAATTCTAATTTGTTTACCACCGGTTCTGTGGGCGTGGCTTGGTGGGTGTGGCTGGGGGGGGTGTCATGTGACTGGGTGGGCAGTTTCTGTAAGCAGAGCAATAAAGATTAGGCTAGAAACAACACCGGGATGTTTCTTTCCTGCCTTCCTGACAGGATTAACCCTGTAAAGTGAAAAAAAACAATAGGAGATTTTGTCTAACAACCGGTTCTCCTCTCTCTCTTAGAAAATTTACTACTGGTTCTAGTGAACTTGTTAGAACCTGCTGAATTTCATCTCTACTCTGATGTTAGGAGTATTCTTGTTGGACCATACAAAGGAGGCCAGGAAATATCTGGCAATCCAAACTTAATTGGAATGAGATTGTCTGGCATTGTTGTTCACCTGACCCAACTGATCTTGGAGAAGGACACCTACTTTTCTTCTCTGCTACAATGCTTCAAATTCCAGCAATATTTTCCTTTTGCCCTTCTCACTAATCTTATTTAACTCATCTTTTACCTTTGTTCCATTTTCCAGGGGGTGACGCCAGAGCCTTTCCACCATTTTCCTGATCAGCAAAAAGGCATAGTGTGAACAGGAGCATGCAAGAGAGTCCTAAACCATGGACAGAACACAAAGACAAGAATAGGTAAGGCATTGCTTATACAGTACTGTCTTATAGATGGTAAAATTTGGTTTACAAAAAACCTGGCCATAGTTTAACCTTTGCAGTCACATGTACTGTAAATGTAGTCCTCAACTTACAATGGATTCTGAAAAAGCTACTTACTACCTGGATTTGAAGTATGATACAACATCTTCTGGATCCACCCCCCCCCCCCCAGATCCACATCTCTGCCCATGGTCATATGAGTGGATTTTGAAGACATTTTGCCATGTTCCATGGTCATATGACCATAATTTATGGCATTTTTAAACAAAAACCAGCATATATGTCCAGCTTCCGGCAACAAATTCCCCATAACAAACAACGGATTTGCTTAACAACTGTGGCATTTGCTTAACAACTGTGGTGTTCTTTTTACAATCACTATGTAAGCCTTATGACTGCTACAAAAAAGGTAATAAAATCTGGTGTAGTCACATGATGACCCATTAAATGATCGTCATGACTTACAACTGAAATTGTGGGTTCGATTGTAGCAATAGCACTTAGACTTATATACCGCTTTACGGTGCTTTCCAGCCCTCTCTAAACAGTTTACAGAATCAGCATATTGCCCACAACCTAAGTCCTCATTTTACCCACCTTGGAAGGATGGAAGACTGAGTCAACCTTGAGCCTGGTGGGATTTGAACCAGCAGTCAACAGAAGTACTGCAGTACTGCACTCAAAGCATTGCACCACTGAGGCTCATAATGAGTATAAGTGAAGAGCCGTGGTGGCGCAGTGGTTAGAATGGAGCATGGCACGTAATTCTACCGACTGTTAGCAGTTCAAATCTCACCAGGCTCAAGGTTGACTCAGCCTTCCATCCTTCTGAGGTTGGTAAAATGAGGACTCTGATTGTTTGGGGACAATATGCTGACTATGTAAACCACTTAGAGGTGGCTGTAAAGCACTGTGAAGCAGTATATAAGTCTAAATGCTATTGCTTATACCTATAATTCTTGCAGGTCCTGGGAATGTTCAAACTTTTATTTCCTGGTTAACTAAATATATTATTGTTTCATTTATTTGGAGGCGATATTTGGCTGATAAATGCACAGTGGGATCTATTTCCTTTTGCCTGCTAAGATAAATCTGTCTCTCCCAGCAATCTATAATAATCAAGCCTTCACCAGGGCATGAACAAAATATGACAAAAGTTATAGTTATATACTATAGCTCGGTGATGACCAAAGCAGAAAGAAAATGTTTTGCAACATATGAAGGCATTATGTTTATATTTTTATCCCACCTTTTAAAAAAAGATATAACTGAAGGCAGGAAACACACCTAAGAGAGAGGAATGTTTGATCAGACTGGGAAAAATTGTGCACCATATTTTCAAAGGAGCTCACTGAAATTGCCAAGATATTTTTGCACAAAAGTGAGCTGAAAGTGTTGAAAGAGAAAAAGCAAACCACAATCAGGATATATATTTTTTCTTTACCTGTGAGCTTCCGCAGGACTTTCTTTGCTTGTAGGCAGTTCAAACTAAATTGGAAGCCGGCAAAAAGAGTCATGACCGTTATAAACTCTTGTTCCCTACAGAAAGAATAGAGAAAATGATTAAGCAATTAAATGGATTTAAAACTTAGTTCCAGTGAATGCAGAGCATGCCATACAATGTCATGATGTTTTTATTCTGAAGTTTTGCTGTGACTAATTCCGACACTGTTCATTCTCAGATTTGGCAGATGACCAATAAATAATGTTTGGAAGACTTGTGAATAACAAAAGGATTGAAATCTCAAAATTGTCCTTCTGTTTTGCAATGAGTTCGTTGAACACTCAAGCAACATTTCAGGAAGATTGCAGCACAGGTTTTCATAGAAGGGCATGCAAAGTGTTACACAATTCCACACAGCAGGTTCCAATGGTCTTTGTGTAACAGTTTATGAAGTCTTCTGCTAGAATTTTATTTGCTTGAGTGCAGGCAGTCCCCTCATTTAAAAACATCTGACTTTCAAACAACCCCTGGATATTAATGGGCTTGCCTGTTTCAAAATGGCAGACAGACGACTTGTTACAGTACTTAAAATAGCAGATGGCTGACTGGTAACATGATCTCACACAAAATGGCAGGCGGTATTCTCCTTCCTTGAGCCCACAAACCGCTGAAGCCATGCAATGCTTTCATGAATATCATAAAATAATGTGTCTGATTTTTAGTACCATATACAGCCTTCTTTTCCGTGGTTCCTGGAAGCATAGTGCAGCTTTAGCAATTTGATAGGTCTTGGAAGGCAAATGCCCTTTTCATTTTAAGTTGGATCACTTTGAGTTCAGGATGGTGAGAGATTGAAATTCAGTGGTTCTCTTTGGATTGGGTTTTCCCTACTGGAAGTCTGTTTCCTACATAACTCAGTTTTAAGGTGTAAAGCAAAGTAATAAGTTTAAAAAGCACCTTCATTGTTGTTTATCTCCAATTCTAATTAGCATTTCCTCATTTCTCCACTTTTTAAGTGGAAATATAACAAATATGCCAATAAAAGAAAAATAGCCATTGCTCAGGATTTATTTTAATCACTCAAAATTTAAACCACAACTTGTGACTACCAGTCTCAAGTTCCCAATTCCACTATCCCAACTTGTTGATGAGTACTGCTTCTACAGATACCTCTCAACTTAACAACCATAATTGGGACTGGAATTTCAGTTACTAATCAATGCAGTTGCTAAGGAAATCATCTCGTGACTGGACCCAATTTTATGATCAATTTTCCTGTGGTCATTAAGTAAACCTCCTCAGCTGTTAAGCAAATTACATGGTCATTAAATGAATCACACTGTCATTAAGCAAATCTGACTACTTCCCCAACTGATTTTGCTTGTCAGAAGATGGCTGAGAAGATGGCAAATCACAGTCATTTGATTGCAGGACAGGACAACCTCTTAAATGGAAATTGGTTGCCAAATACCCACATTCCAATCACATGGACCCAGGAATGGGTAGTGTCATAACTTCAAGGATAGGTCAAAAATGACTCTTTTTAGTGCCAACATAACTTTAAAATTGTTAAACAAATAGTCATAATCTTTATTCAAATTTTCTCTTGAATAATTTTTCCTTAGGGAAACAAAATAAAAGTTATGCAGGATTATGCTTGAAAATGATCTGGCATGGATGCACTAACCACTGATGCTGAAGCAATTAGTTGCTGATGATCTCTTCACAAACAAATAGTTTGAGCTGATGGGCAAACAAATAATGTTTG
The DNA here is from genome assembly GCA_017656035.1 of Myanophis thanlyinensis. Classification (NCBI taxonomy): domain Eukaryota; kingdom Metazoa; phylum Chordata; class Lepidosauria; order Squamata; family Homalopsidae; genus Myanophis; species Myanophis thanlyinensis. The sequence continues at coordinate 3,404 of JAEANM010000381.1, read as the reverse complement.
AAGAAAACATTAAGAAAAATTCTTTTTCTTCAATATGTTTTTCAAGAAATTAACAAGATAAAAGGCAGAAATGTTCCCAGTTTACTTCAAAAATTTGAATTGTCATAAAATGCATAGCTTCGTGTGTCAAAAGTGGCATATAAATCTTTTTGAGCCCTTGGGAAATAAAAAAATCCTTTCAATCTCCAGTCTAAAGTGTTATGGGATTCCCAAGCAAGGGTAAGTAATCAGCATTTCTGGAAGAAAGCTGCATTGGTAAGATCTTACCTTCTTTTCAATTGGGAGTCCTGGAGACTGTGTCTTCTCTGGATCAAATGATGACAGCCCTTTCACTGAAGTCTCTTAAATACTCTCTCTGTCCAGGATAGGGTTTCCTGTTTCTCCTTTTTTCAAAAGTGCAAACCAACTGCCTGTTCTGCAGCCTTTTTCAACTGTGCATGCTGTATAGGAGGAAGGGGACCAGAGGTTGGCTATTTGATCAGAGGTCTTAGAAGATGATGCAATTCCAGGAGATATTACATACTCCTGTCAGGTTTCATAACCTTGAACTCAGTTTAGCTGTTTAAGTATCTCACAGCAAAAAATATTCTTTAAAGACTAATGCTTTTTTTTTTGGCTTTAAGATGCCCCAAAGATGTTACCTGTTTTTATCTTTAATAACAGAAGGTAGTTCATTTAGCTAATCTAGTACGTAATGATAGTATTTTTGCATATTCCACATTTCTGTGCTGGCTATCTAGATGCCTTTAGAAGACAAAATACTAAGATTCAAGATACTTCACCTCTATCTATCTATCTATATATCTATCTATCTCCAATCTAGTGTTCTCAATCTATTATTATCTAATAATAGACTGCTCCGAGTCCTTGTGGAGAGGGGGCGGTATATAAATTCAATTAATAAATAAAATAAATAATATCTCCCATTTTTCTTCAACCAAACCCAATTATCCACAATGATTGAGGTTGGTGGGGGGAAGGTTACAAAGAGGTGATTTAAGTGTTCTAGTTATAGTTTCTACATTCATTAGCTGCTTTTAAACTTTTTGTTACTTGTTCTCAAATGGGTGTTCTTTATCTTAGACTTCTCCAGCTGCTGCTCACTATGCTGGGCTGCATCTGCAAAACAACTGGTTGAAACTTGGAATTTTGGGATCTGAAGTCCCAGCACATCTGGAAACAACCAGCTTGGGAAAGATGGTTGCTTACATACATGCATATAACTCAACCCATTTTTGTTGTGTCTTTTTATCAATTTCAACTCCTGATGACTACAAGCCCATTTTCTTGGCAAAGTTTTTGGAAATGGTTTGCCAATACCTTCTTCCTAAGGCTAAGAGAGGGACTGATCCAGAGTCCCCCAGCTGGCTGCCATTCAGTTGAGAATACTTTAGTCTAGCAACTTTAATTACTGTCCCAAAGTGGCTCAAATTGACTATAGGTTGTCCTTAATTTACAACCACAATTGAGCCCAAAATTTCTGTTGCTAAGCGAGACAGTTGTTAAGTAAGTTTTGCCCCCATTTTACAACTGTTTTGCTATAGTGGTTAAGTGAATCACAGTGGTTATTAAGTTAGTACTATGGTTATTAAGTGAATCTGGCTTCTCTATTGACTTTGCTTATCAGAAGATTGCCAAAGATGATCACATGACCCTGGGACACTGGAACCATCATAAGTACACTGCAATTACCAAGCATCCAAATTTTGATCATGTGACTATGGGGCTGCTGCAACGGTTGTAAGTGTGAACAATGGTCATACATCACTTTTTTTTCAGTTACTTTGTAACTTCGAAGGTCATTAAACCAATGGTTGAAAGTCAAAGATTCCTTGCACTACACTAAGTCCAGTGGAATGGTTCTTCTGTTCAAAACTTTAAAAGAGAATTTCCAGTTAGTTCCCATTCAGAAAACATATCAAGCGTTTTGGCTATTTATTCAGTAATTAGTCTAAGAAACAAAATTGTCTGCAACAATCAAAATACCAATTATCAGCCACATTCTTTGGCCATAAAGCAAGCAAGAATAATCATTAACAGAGAACAATACAACTTGTTCCCAGGGTGTGTACTCATTAAAGAACTTGAAGCCTTACCCAGGAGCTCATTGGAGAGATGAGAAAGCTGAAAAAGGTGAATTAAACCTCCAAGTCCAATATGAAACAATTGGATATCATACTGAGTTGCCATATTAAGATGCCTGTACCCTATCAGCAGAATTGTGCAGGAAAACCATTCAAGCAGCATGTCATCATCATCATCATGTATATTGCAATCTATTATAATCTAAGACACTGTTTTCCAAGCCTGACAAGTTCTAGTTACATAGATTTCAACTCCTACAATTCCCCAACCAGCATGGTCTTTGCTGAGAAACTAGAAGATGAAATCTGTAGATATGGAAATTATCCAGGTTGGAAACACTGGTTTGGGGTATACAGATCTATTCTGGAGAATCAACCAGTTTACAGGCTTCAGGAGAAGTCTGAATGAGGTTATGGCTGATAAACATTTGATAGACTAATTCCCGTATTTGTTTTCCTTGTACATCTTTATCTTGCTCTCCCCTCTCTTTGTGGTGGCACTCATAGAATCTTCCAAGTTATAACGCTGTGGTCATCTGAATCCCTTACAAAAAGTGTTGCTTTATTGGGTACCCTGCAGTGAGCCTCAATTCTGCCAACGCAGGGAGAGAGACTGCTTAGAAATAATTTGGCTAAAAGTAAGAAATATATGGTCCTAGATAGGACATAGCTCAAACTGGTCCTGAGCTAAATTGGCATCCTAAAGAGGAGCAGCAATGTGTGTGTGAGAGAGAACAAGAGTGAGTGAGTAATATAGCTAACTACAGGGAGTGTGATGGATTTATATTTTATTTTATTTTTTGTGCATAGCACAATAGTGCTCACTAAATAGGAAGACCAAGCATCCTGATTAAGAGCCACAGTCTTTTCTTTCACTATTGTCACATGTGAATGACAATAGTGATGTACTGTCATGTATTGTCATGTTGTCAATATCCTCTGATACTGTCCACCATTAGACATTAATCACCGCCTTCTAAAAACAACCAATAAAGGTAGTGTTGGAATGACTGAGATTGGTGGCATGTTGCAACTGCCATACCAGGGAGTGATGAAAATTCAATAAAAACTAATTGGATCTCCAGTTCCTTCCACAGCTTCCTTATAAACTCCCCTGGACCTTTTCTGAAAAAAAATTATGAGATATAAGAAAGGGAATAACCAGACAAAAGAAAAGTTGAATTCTAACTATTAATGATTGTAGGCATGTGGTCCATTCGACAAATGTTTGTTGAATGGACCACACGGAAGGGGCTCGCAATCTGGGTGTCCTCCTGGATGTACGGCTGTCGTTGGAAGATCATATCGCGGCCGTCTCCA
>JAEANM010000380.1:0-37322 GCA_017656035.1 Myanophis thanlyinensis | reverse complement strand
CCGGTTGTTAGAAGAAATCTCCTTTTGTTTTTTTCCACTTTACAGGGTTAATCCTGTAAGCAAGGCAGGAAAAAAACGTTCTGGTGTTGCTTCTAGTTTAATCTTTATTGCCCTGCTTACAGAAACTGCCCTCTTAGTCACATGACCCCCCCAGCCACACCCACCAAGCCACGCCCACAGAACTGGTAGTAAAAAAAATTGAATTTCACCACTGCCATGTGAGAGAAGACAATGATAAGTCATTCCTACATTTCACCAAGAAAACACTATAGATAAACAATATAAAGAGTTTCAAGTTATAGTGCCAGAATCCCCCTCAGCTTCGATGGTAATCAACATACTACTGAGGACGGCAAGAATATTTTGAAGAACTAATGGTGTTTATAACACAGACAGATTACTGTAACGTCTTTGATGTATGAAATCAAATGTCTTTATTACAGTCTTTGATTAGCTTTTACTTTAAAAAGAAAAACAGTTGAATACAACAATTGGGATAGAACAATTGGACAATAAAATGATATATCTAATCAAAAGTTGGCACAATTGTATGGCTTGGTAATGATACTGGGCCATCTGGTATATAGTGTGGGCATTCCTTAAAGAATGATTCCGGCATGCACTAAAAACTTACTTGTTCCAATAGGCCGGTCTGGCCTAGCATTAATTAACGGGGGTTTTAAATTGGTTTTTAAATTTTATAATTTTAAATTTTTTATTCAACCACCCATTTAATTCTTTTTAATTTGTTTTTAAATTGTTATTAATTTATTGTTTTTTAGATGGTTGTACACCGCCCCGAGTCCCTTTTTGGGAGAGGGGCAATATATAAATTGAAATAAATAAATAAATAATAAATATAAATTTTATCTGTGTGCCAGACACATTTGGAGATGATCGGGAAGATCAGAGCATGTCTTGTGACATCATAAAAAGGACACCAATTGAGGACATGACTAAGAGTTTCTACCTCTCTGGATCCACAAGGGCTAAGTCTCTGCAAATAAGGAGTTCCATAAAATTTTATTGTAGTAAAGCTAAATGGGAGAATGGCATCAAACTGGGCTCTGGAAAAGGCCCATCTATATTTGCTTAAGGTTAGATTGTATGGAAATCTCACAGTGGAGAGCTTAAGGCTATCTAACATTTGGCAATAGAATTCAGGCACTTCAGAATTCAGTCAAGATACCACATTGATGATCAATATCCCTGATTTTCTCTTCTCCCAGGTTAATTGGCTTAAATACAGGTTGTCTGGTTATGACCAAAAATGATTGTTTGATTTCTTTCTGCTTATTACAGGTAGTTCTCAAGTTACGACCATAATTGAGCCCAACATTTCTGTTGCTAAGTGAGACATTTGTTAAGTGAGTTTTGCCCCATTTTATGACCTTTCTTGCCACAGTCATTAAGTGAATCACTGCAGCTGCTACGTTAGTAACACGGTTATTAAGTGACTCTGGCTTCCCCATTGATTTTGCTTGTTAGAAGATTGCAAAAGATGATCCCATGACCAAGGACACTGCAACCATCAAAAATATGAACGAGTTGTCAAAAGTCTGAATTTTGACTATGTGACCATGGGGATGCTGCAACAGCTGTGTGAAAAACGATTGTCACTTTTTCAGTGCTGTTGTAATTTTGAATCCTTTAGTAAACAAAGTGTTATAATTTGAGGATTACCTGTATTCAGGAGAGAGGTCAAGATACAAAGTTCATCCATATAGATATGGTGCCAGTGTGGTAGCTGTCTAAAAACAGCAGAGGCAACGGGTGCAAGCATAATCCTAAATCCTGAGATTAGAATCCTAGTTCATTCCTGAGCCTTATTACTTCACACTTTAGCTTAAGCCTCAAGACTGCATTGGGACGTGTGTATGCATTTTTAGGTATCAAACAAAGCCCTAAGGAAATTTGATTGAATGGCTTCATAAATCTTTAGGTTTGTATATGGGCTAATATATATCCCACATACTGTAACAGTTGGACACTTGTTTTAGACGTGAACAGTTTGATTGCTGCTGAAATGTAATTTGCCCCCTGCTGCCCATACAGTTTAGTTATTGCTTGTGTGTTATTTTTGGCAGTAGATGTGGCACAATTTATCCAGGCTATCAATTTCCTAGATGCTTGAAATACTATGCCCAAATATTTAAAACATTTGACCTTCTGTAATTCACAGGGATCAGTTGTCCACTTTTGTCTTTTGTTAGAAAAAAACTAAAACTTTAGATTTATCAACTGATTGTTAATTAATTATTAATCATTATAGGATGCCAGGGTTCCAGCCCAAAACTCATTCAGAGAAACAGCAATAGCACTTAAGACTTATATACCACTTCATAGTGCTTTTACAGGCTTCTCTAAACGGTTGACAGAGTCAGCTCCCAACAATCTGGGTCCTCATTTTACCGACCTTGGAAGGATGGAAGGCTGAATTAACCTTCAGTTGGTGAGATTTGAACTGCCGAACTGCTGGCAGTTGGCAGTCAGCAGAATTAGCCAGCAATACTGCATTCTAACCACTGCGCCACCATGGCTCAATGAAATGAGAGGCAGGCAAGTACAGTATATCAATGTAACACAATCCCTTTATAATCTTTCAAAATGTTCATTCCATAGGTGATAATCCCTCACAACTGAATTCTAAAGATCAGATTAATCAAACCACTGCTCCACCCCCAACTGGCTTCCTCCTGTATGGATCCTAATTCTATTAATCCAGTGCCACTTCACCTACAACTTGTTATTCCTCCTTGCAACTTGCAACTGAATTCTTTCCATAGGAGTGGCCAGGTCTCTGATTCTGATCCCTGAGTCTGAGCTTTATTTGCTCTGCCTATAAAATGTCTCCTATGGAATTACTCTAGACTCAGGACTAGCCACCCTAACTGGCAGCAGGAGCTCTGCTCTGCCATCTCCCTCAATCACCAATTTGTCCAACCCAAGTGTTGCCTCTTCTAAACAAATATCCAGAGACCAGCACCCTGAGAGAACCAGCAAATTGACAAATACATCTAGTAACCATCTTTCCATCCTAATTCCTGATTCATAAACAATATAATAAAACTGAAATAAGATGTAACCAGAAGGGGACTTATATATTCAGACTATCAAGTGGGTAAAATAAAACTGTATTCTAGCACCATTGCTTTTTAACATATATATCAGTTCTCTGATTAAAACCCATCAGAGTTGATATCCATGCACAATGACTTCTTTTCAAGGATAACATCAGAAATCACTTTGAAGTCCTGAAGCTCATTGATAGGGAATAAGAGGAAGTATGGAATGAAATGAAAGCAGTTGCTAAGTGAGTGTGAAAAGAGAGTACCAGTGATCAAGAATCAGAAGAAAGCAAACAAGACATCAAAATAAATTGCGAAAATTGCAAAGAAAAGAGGCCAAATTAAAAAAAATACAAAAATACCCCAAAGATCTCAAGAATTAAAAAAAGAATTTTAAAGCGCTATTGGGAGAATTAAGAAACAGCATTACAATGATATTGCTAAAGGTACAAAAGATTGAAACAGGAAACGTTCTTCCAAAAGATTGTTGAAGTCCAATGGAATCTTGCATTGGTATATCTGGTATAAGATAGTAACTGATGCAAAGAAAATAAAAACAAAATGGAAGTAGTATCGTGAAATTCTCTACTGGAAGAATGTCAAATTCTAAAATACCTTAGGAAAAAAATCTATGTTCACAAGAACTTTCAGAAATGCCTTAGAAAATATACTAAACTCATCAGCACTCTGGTTCTTAACAGGTAGAGGAACTGATGGAATATTTACAGAAAAATAGGAACACAAAAAAAAACCAGTAAATGCTCTAGCTAAGCTATAGCAGCAAATCTGGAAAAAAAAACATAGTGGCCAAAAGATTGGAAGATGATTGCCTACATTCAAATATCAAAGAAAGGACATTGGATAGACTATATAAACTGTCATACAATACTCTTAATTTTACATACCACATTATCCCAGGAAGATTAAAACCCTACATAGAAAGAGATGCCAGATGTTCAAGGTGGTTTAGAAAGAGTTGGGGAACAATATATATTATTGCTGATGCATAGTGGATAATTAAGAAAACCAAAAAATGTTAGAAAGAAATCAGCCATGTGCTTCATTAATTATAGGAGGACCTTTGAGTGTATCAATCATATTCAGAACTGAATTTAGAAAAATAAGAATCCTAGAACATTTCATTGGCCTCATGCAAAACCCGTACACAGGTCAGGAAATCATAGTCCAGACAAAACAGCAAAACAGACTGGCTCCGAATTGGCAAAGGAATGAGACTTGCAAGTCTTTCTAAGTCTCCCTTATTATATATAAACAAAGCATTATATATATATATAAACAACAAAACAAGGAGTTGGATGGGAAGAAGATGACTGTGATTTTAAAACTGCAGGAACAAACATCAATAACTTATGCTATATGATGACACTACTCTGATAATAACAACAGACACAGAAATCACCCATAGAGCTGACAATGAAAATACTGGTGGGTAATTTTTGCCTTTAAGAATCACTATTAACAGTAAAAAAAAAAACTAGCAATCAAGAATAGACCACAGATTAACATTTGGAATATTAGCAGTGAAAGCCTTGGAAAAGACACAGTAGTCAGTTTCCACAGTTGTCTATACAAAAAAAATCACAATTATATATGGAATGGCTTTCCTATAACACTCTATGAAAACAAAAATTCAACTTTGAAGAAAACAAAGAACAAAAACTGTAGAATTTTTAAATGTTTGCTCTTGGAGATTTCTGAAAAACTCTGGATAGCTGATTAAAATTTTAAAAAATGAATCAGAGCAAATCAATCCTCTCTCAAGGCACAAATAACCAAGTTATACAGACTGCAGTATAATATTTTGGAAACATAATGTGAAAACCTTTCTTAAAATATCTATATTACCAGGAAGGGTGAAAGAAAAAGAGGAAGACCAGCGAAGTGGAAAGACTTGATTATAGCTGTAATAATTGCTATCAATACTGCACTACTATAATTGTTTATGGACAAAAAGTAATCCTTTACACTGGGCTCTGGTGAAATGCAAATTCTAAAAGGCAAGCGAAATTCATTTTTAGACTTCCCAATATTGAAAAGCAAGAGTCATAAATAACAAAATTCCATATTCAGTCTCCCTTTTAATATGCATTCTTTATTGTCCTGTAAAATATATTTGTTTGCAACTTACGGACAACAGTGCTTATATGAAGGGTTGAATCGTTTGCATTTAGTGCAGATTTGAGATCATCTCAAGAATATCTACTGGTGTGCTTGTTATCACATGCTCGTTTATGGTTAACTTGTCCACGGTTTACTCAATCACTCATCTGCTGAACCATAAACGAACTACATTGGCTGGGCTTGGTAGACTAAGGTGTGGTTGGCTAGTTTATTGTGGCATGGCAAGAGGGAAAAAGAAAGACATTGTGGCTCATGTTGGAAAAGCCATTGCTCACTTGAGCAAGAACCTCTTCCATGCCGTTCCCCATTCAAAAATGGGAATACTGTACCTTTTAGTTGCTTTCTGTTATGAAAAAAAAAACCACATACGCGCTGAGACCGAGCGCAGCAGGTCGAGCATGCGCTAAAGAATTAGAAGCGTTCTGTGTTTAGAAAATGACGGGGCGGGGCCAAAAGGCTCAGATGGGGGGGGCGTGGTTATCTCGCTTCTTTACTTGGCAGCGGAGAGTACCTATTGCCGCAGCAGAAGCAACAGGTGCGCGCAGCTGAGAGGTTTGGGGAGCGGCCGCTGCTGTTGAGAAGTCGAGGTAGATGGAAAGACGTTTTTATGTTGCTGGCATTTGTGACGCACATTTTATTTCGCTGAGACGCTGTAATCTTGCTTTTGCAAAATGTAATTCGTATCACTAGGATTAAAGTACCTATAATATGATGGGTATAATGGAGTATGTCCATTCTAAGGAGTGGGTAGCTGTTCTCCCGTATTGCTTCCTGTCTCTGAAATATTTATATTAATTAATAGTGAAATGCCAACCACTCGCCTTTCTTTTAGCCCTCTCGTCGTTCGGATAGGAGAAGAAAGAGCTGTGCAACTGTTAAAGCTTTGAGTGTTTTAATTGGGGAGGGGGGGAGGACTTTGTTAGGAAACTGTTAAAAAGAATGTAGTTTGTTGAACCGACCTAGCTGTCCACAGTGAACAGGCTATTGGTGTTCTCTTGCTGCTCAAATGCTTTGAATAAGCAAATAGGTAAGTAATAGGAGTTCAGCAGATTAAACAGCAAGGGGTCAGGAAGCTCAGTCTGTATGTAGGCAGATATAGCTTACTGTATTGTGTGTGCGCATTGTGTTTTTGGCCTACAACGCTATTTTTCTGGTTTTTCCGTTAGAAGGAATTGGACATTTTTTTGTTAACAATTTCCTAGACATTTTTATAGCGAAAATCTTTAGGTAGGGGCAGTAATAATGGGTTTGTCAGTCTTCCATATTGTCAGTCACCGCATACAATTTGAATCTTGCCTTTTGCTTAACAGTTGGAGAATACTAAATGTTCATTTTCTAATTATTAAGCTATTTGGCGCTCAATATGCTGCAAATGTCTATATAGTGTTTTGAGTTTTTAAGATCGGTTGGGACAAGCCTTTACTTAATTTTATAAAGACAATCTATCTGGCTGTCTTTCAGCATCCCCCCTCTCCCCCCCCCCCCCAGTTTACTAGAATCTCAACTAATCCTGACATTAGGTCAACTTTCCCCAACTTATTGCTTTCCAGATGTGTTGGCATTGTCCTATATTACCAAGCAGGCTGGCTGTGCTCCATGGGAGGAGTTGCCCCAACACAATTGCAAGGATATTCTACTGAGAAAGATTGCCCTAGAAATTGCTGTAGTATTTATTATATAGGCTTTAATAGGGTGCAAGGTTGTTGGCCTATTGGTTCTAGTGCCGCCCTTACTGAAATGATGGTTTCTCTCTCTAGCTGATAGTAATCAAGAGTTCTACTTTCTATATTCAGTGAATATAGTACTGAATAATACTTGCAAGGGAAACAAGTTAGCAAAAAGCTTTCTTCAGGCCAGTATTGTTTGTTTTTATGTACTGAATTTGTTAAGACAGCCCAACTACATTAAAACTGTAAAATACAATCTAATGAAAATTGCCATGATGTTTGAAAAATTGTAGAATCGGTTGAAGGTGTAAATCCTGCTTATTCTAGAACTGACTAATTCTTAACCAAAGGGAGCTGAGAAAAGGGTATATAAAAAGAACTGTATGGAGGCCAGTCTATGGCTTGTTAAAGCTCAAGATGTACCTTTAAAATCTAAAATTTTCTTCCCACCGAGTTATGTCCTTGACTCACCTTTCTCCCTGAGCCACAGGAATACTCTCTAGGCTACATAGTGCAAATGAGGGAGTGGTTGCTAATACCTGGAATGGATTTTTTGTTGTTCATAAAGGAAAAATCTGCAGAATAATAATTGATAGTGACTCAAAATACAAAGGGCTTGAAATCTTCAATCATAATACATTAATACACTATTAATACAAACACACTAACATAATATAACTACTGGTTGTGGAAAAAGTTACAATTATACTTCTGTAAGCGTGTTCTAGTTTGCATTCACACATCACATTAAGCCATAATATGCTTTGCTCTGATGTACATGATGGGTAAACCCAACAATTAAGAATTATGTTTGAATTGGGCTACTAAGGATTTTTCTGCAAATTCTGTGTAATCTCTCTCCATCCACCCTTTGGTCAATTTTCTGAGTTTAATGTTCTGAGGCTTGTTATTTCAAATTTCAAAATTGCCTATTAACATAAGCTGTTTTCTTTTTAGTTAGAAACTGATGTTTCCTTCACTATATCTGGATAGCACAATGCTAATTTATGGTTTACATTAAACATACTACAGTACTGTGGGTCACATATTGTGCTAGTTACAAAGCATAGTAAAGTACAAAAGGGTAGCTTTGTTACTATATACTAAGCAAGATCCAAAGAAAACACTTTATGGCTAAGTTTGGCATGTGTTACTCTCTTCATATATTACATTAAACCATAGTTGGCTAACATGCTTTTAATAACTATAAGTTGTACTGCAACATGTCCTAAGTTCTAAACCATGACTGATTTTATAAGCCATGGTGGCTGAATTCAAAATGGTGAAAATGGTGAGCCACACGCAAACTTGTATCATTGCTTAACAAAATATGTCAGCTTGAGCTCCATATCATAGTCATTTTAAAATTGTTGTGAAAGCAACCTGTTCAGAAAATAAGTTTATGGACCAAGCACCAAAATTATCTCTAGTTAGGAAAGGATTTAAGCCTATTAGTGGCAGAAGCAGGTAATTATACTATTGCAGATGTCTCTAATTTATGCCATAAATATTGCTGCTGAAAACAAGAAACCCTTTTATTAAGGGTGTTAAATGACCTCCTTGTATCCAAACATGAATCTGCAGATTCATTAGTGATTTGTTATCAGCTGTTTTGCCAAATTTTAATAGTAAATGTCTTTTTACTCTTTTTGATTTAGTTCAGTTAAATGTTCTATTATCTGGAATGGGATATTTTGGAGAAATTTGAGTATTAGTGTACTGCACAGCCATAGAAACAGTCTCTGGAAGGAGGTAGGCATAAAGAGGTACTGCATCACTTATATCTCAGTTTCCTAAACCTTGGACTTTCTGGAAGAGTTGGGAATATGCAACTACTACCGGTAGTATTTCCAAGGCACATGTGGAATGCTGGGGGAAAAAACCCTAATAAATCTACAAGGCACTAGATTAAAAAAAAGACTGGTTTAAATTACACAGCACCCTCACTTTATTAGGTGTATCACTGGAGTGATCTGGTATAGTTTTTAAAAGTCTGAGTTTTAAAAATAACATACCAAGAATATACTAGTTGAGAATTGTTTTTGTAAGGGCAAGTCTGATGTTGGTTTTCACCACCTTGTTTTTCCTTTTGGAATGATTGCCCTGGAGTAATCATTGATGAATTAAAGCAGACAAGTTAGTAAGCCATAGTATTAGGCCATTTGCTGTGTCACTCTTAATTGATCATTCCGATTTACCAGGTAGATATTTTGGGGTGAATTTTCTTTTTTTTTTAATCTAAATACCTTAAAGATATATTTTTCATAAGTGTTGAACTGATCTTTAAGCTGTCATACCTTTACTCTTTTTATTAAAAAGAGACATTTTACTCTTTTTGAGAAGTGATTTTTGATAGAGATTTGTGGTCATCATTCCATTATCTATGACAGAATATTTCAGTTCATCAAGATCTTTTGGAATGTTAATATACTGTGATAGAATTTTGTGTTTGAGTTGGATAGCCTAGTGAATTGAATGGCCTTTAAAATTATTGGAAGACTTTGTACATTTACAGTTTAACTAACTCACAAAAGCCTGGACTTGTATAAAGATTTTCTAAGGAAGTCTTTTCATAGTAAGAAAAGAAAAAAAGAAAAAAGCATTCAGGAAAAGACCTTTGCTAGGCATCTTGAGGAGTGAATTTCTGAGGGAAATATATTATGGGAATACAGCTTTGTAAACTGCCACTTCTTGTTAGCTTTGTATAGTATTTTCTGTCATTTATATGCATTTCAACAAAACATTCCTGAAAATAGTTCCTTTAGGAGGTAGGAAAAGTGAATGTTGAGAAAAAAGTGGCTCAGAAAGAAATGGTAATCAATTAAAAATGATTCTGAAGCCATTATTATAGTATGTTTTATTGCAAAACATTGATTTTGGCTTAACGTTTTATGTAAATCATACTATTATGGTTGTGGTTTCTTAGAGCATTGACTGCAAGTAGTATTGTTTATGGACTCATCCATGATTTATTCAGTATTTTATGATTAAATGAGCTATGACCTACTGTAATTGGCATATCCAGGCTCAATATTTTATTAATATGCCAATTACAATAGGTCATATTTCATTTAATCATGAGTAATGATTCATTACAATATGAGTAATGTAATTCTTAGCTATCTCTTGTTAAAAAGCTTTAATTGTTTTTATTTATGTGGTCTTGATAGAATAGAATAGAACCTAAAGCTATTGAATTCTTGTCTGCTACATTTTATCATTGTGACTCTTCACTTCAAAGTTGTTTTATTTAATTGCCACATAACAATTCATTGCTTATATTGTTTCTTTTATGTAATTTTTATGATGTTTAATTCTTTGCATCTTGCCCACCTTATGCTAATCTTTTGACCATAATATAAGTTTGATTGATCTGAGGGTTTCCAAGGAAGAATAATTGCACTTTAGAATTCTCAGTCTGCATATTTACTTAGCAAACCCTACAAAAGCAACAAGTTGTAGTCTTATATTTAAAGAGAAGACTAAATCAGTAAATCTTTTTTTTTAATCTTTGAAACAACAGCAGAATCTGAGAGAAATCTTTTGATGTGCTCCTTTATATCATAGCCTTCCTAACCTGACTGCATTTCAGCCATGATGCACTAACTTTTATCTGATAGTTGTACACTCCCCAGAGTCATTTTGGTGAAGTGGGCAGCCATACAAATTTGATGAATACATTGATCAAATTTACACATTCAAAACTATTAAAGGTATTGCCTAGAGGTAGCAATTTTATCTTCTTACTGTACTGAGGGCTTAGCAATAGGCCGCTAACCGCTGGTTGGATTGAATTTTATAGAAAGTGGTTGTTGAACTTGATCCTGTGATCTGATCCAGCATAGCTGTCTTATGTTGAATGATATGCTATGCAATGGATGTGCCTGTTGTTATATCTGTATACTTTTGGTGTCTGGCCTTATGCTTTCATAACTATTTTAGGTATAGGTATATAAATTACTAAATTTCATGTAAATTGTTAGATTCTTGCCAGTCTATAACACAACAGATCTGATGTAATATCTATTAACACAATATAAAATAACTAATGATGGAATAACTAATGTTTCTTACTTTACTTTAATCGTCATGCAGATTAAAATCTTTGTTCTTTAGACAAAAGTACAAGCATGCATGAAAACGCTGTTTGTACATTGCACTTTTGGGGCCTGACAGATATTGTACTTGGTTCTTTAGGCTTAGATGTTGTAGAGGAAATCTTGTTAAAATAAATAGCAAAGAGCTTTTGCCAGGCATATGATTTTACAGAGAAAATGACTTGGCTCAGAGGGAGAGAGGAATGGCTACTTAACTTGCCAAATTTCATGCTGAGCTGCTTTCTTTATTATCTTGTTTTCTTAACCATTTAAATAAAAGTGAATTTTGTCATAGAAGCTGGTTAAAATAGCCTATATTCAGTGAAGTGGCAATATTTGGTGACTATTCTAACAGCATTTCGATAAAACATGCTATTCACTTTTGCGTTTAGTAGTTCTGAGGACACTGGCAATCCGTTTATTAAACCTGTCTGTGCTTGACTTCAAGGAAGAAAAACAAATTTTGAATTACTGCCTTGTCATGTTTTGCATCAGGATTTATAAAAATTACATTGGGATCATAAAACCTACCCATTCTGAAGTTTCAGTTTCAGTGGTGAAAGGTACAACCTAGTTAGGTAATGTTTGCTTTATGGGTGAATGTTCCCTTGTAAACATTAACTACACAAAACGCTTAATGTCCTGAACCAATCCTGGGAGTGCCTTAATAAAGAGTTTGAGATGGAGAGCCACTCATTTAGTTTTGCCTTTGTAAATACTATTCTATAGGAAGAGTTGTGACTTTAATGCCTCATCAGCCCTATCTTTATGAAAAGGTAGGAAAGTCAGCTCCTGCACAGGAGAGCATACATGTATGAGAGCCATACCCTTATGGCTGCTCCACCTGTAGCAATCATGTGCTCTTCTATTGGCTGTGATGGCCCTTAAGACATTACATCTTCGTTTTCATTTTCGGTAACAGCAGAACAGCTTACATTCTTGTGATGTTGATGAGTTTCCAAACTAATCGTGTGTGGCTTAATTATCTGTTAACTTGATGTTATGACAACAGCTGTGGTTGGCATCTTCAGAGGTGAAAGGAGCTGCCAAGAAGCGTGCTAGAGAGTAGGTAATTTCAGTTCTGAAGAAGACAGTCACAGCTGCTGGCAAAACATTGGAATATCAGTTTGACCTTTTGAGGCATTAAAGTCACAACTCTTCCTATAGAATAGTATTTACAAAGGCAAAACTAAATGAGTGGCTCTCCATCTCAAACTCTTTATTAATTTATAGAGACAGGAAGCCTGTCTCTATAAATTAGCTGCTGCTGTGATTCAAAAGAAATTGGAGTGAAACCAGTTTGGAGCATCATTAGATCCTTGGGGTGAGCAGTTTCCCACTGGCAGAAACACTCAGCTCTTTGATTTTCTATCCTCCCTCTACCTGATAAACTGTTTTTGTTACATTTCCACTCACTGGTCTTCTAAAATTAAAGAGAGGAAAAGCTTGCCACTGTCCCGGACAATTACCAGGGTTCTTCCTTTCAAACCACATGTAAAAAATCAAGGAAGATGGAATGAGTTGAAGAGGGCTCCCACAAACTACTGACTTTTTTTCTGATTTGATCCGTGTCAGTTAGTTGAAGGGAGTTGTGCCATCACTTGGTAATGAAGACAGTCCTGTGATCAGAAAATTATTCTGAAACTTAGTGGAATGGAAATGGCTCTGGGGAATAGCCTTTCAACAACATCTATGAAAATGCACATTTTCATTAAAAATTAGTCACAACTGTATCCTCGTTCATTCTTGCCTTTCAGTAACTTGTTTGATGAAAAGGTGCAAGAACTTTGGCACTGTTGAAACATTACAAAATTTCTATACCTTTACTAAAAATGTTGCCCTTGTGGATACATATTTTCCCCTTATAATCAACATGAGATTTATTTTGGTGCAGATTTATTTTTGCTAAGGAAACGGGGTGGTAAAGTTTTGCATTTGCAGTGGTACTCTGTAGCAGAAGATGCTTAAAATCAGAAGGATGCATAAATTAGTAGGGCTGTGCAAGGTTCAAAAATAATTTGGAAGAAATGTTCCAGCCATTGTGTGAATGATAATACCTGTCTTCAAGTTGCAAAACAACCTGGATTTTGTCCCCAGGTTTTCTTGTGACCTTGTAGAAAAGTACTGCATCATTAACCTATACAATTGACCGAACTGATTCCCTAAAGCAAGGGCAGCTTTTTTTCAGATTCTTATGGAAGCCTGAAAAAAAGGCAGCCTGGCTTAATTAATAGCTATGCTTACATAAGGACTGAAGTATTTTTTGTGAATCATTCTGAAGCATGCTCAGCCCTATAAATTAGCATTGCAAGGAAGAAATTTGTACTTTTAATCTTGAGTTAATGTGTGACTGTGTCACTTCACCTTTATAAAGTGTATATTAAATAGCACTCTTAATAGCAGGTAAGGCAAGAAGGAGCAAGGGAGTGCTGATGAACAGATACTTCCTGGGATCTGCTCAGCTTCGTTTTAGAAAAAAAAAGTTTCACAAACATTTTGAACTGCAACAATTTTAAACAAATAAATTGTTATGTTCGGTCATATGCGTGCAATTTGCTACTGGGTTTCTAGAGCTGTGGACTGGACATTAAAGGACTAGAATTCATAAATCTAATTGTTCTTAGAGCCAAATACTGGAGGAAAAAGTAGAACAGCAAGAGCTTTCCTCCAGATTTCATTCTCAAATCACTTTTGGATGAATAGGCAAAATTATACAGTTGCTAAATTTGGGATTGGTAAATGAAGGTGTCTGGTAAAGGTGAACTCAATTCATATAATTCTTCAGTAATAGGAAATCATGATTTAACCATTTCAGGCTCCCATCTTTTCCTTTGAAAACAACATGTGCGGCTATTTGGATCTAAAGCAAAAATGGATTTGGAAGCATGTTTACTCTAGAAATTGTCTTTGCCTTAAAGAAGCCACCCATTTTCTTGGCTTACCTGGTAACCTCAGGGTTTCTGGAGAATGTGTATTTGAATTGAGGTGAGAATATGTGATGATTTTGTTGCATGCTTGCCTGAGCATCCTTAACTCAAAACCATATTGTGGGAATGCAGAGCTGCCACCCAAATTTAAGAAAGAATGTGATCTTATGGAAGCATTCAGCATGCACCAATACTGTCTCTGAAAGACCTTTCCTGCCTTGGATCTGAATTATCGTGTCTCACACCTTTCCAAGTTCTCCTGTCTCAGTTCAAAGATGAGAGATACGTTACAACATCTTGAGAAGAAATAGCAACCCTACCAATAGAGACTTTACCTGATGTATTTTGCAAATGCCCCCCCCCCCCTCAGTCATATGCCATTAACTACAAATCTGTTACTGGACATGGCAGACACTCCAAAATTCTACCTTCTCTGCCACTTTAGGATGCCAACTTTATTTCTTCTCTTGTGACTCCTTATGGAGTGGGACCTGAATTCCAGTGCACTTTTCTTTTGCTTTTCTGTTTCATTGGAGAGACTTAAATGTTTGCCATGCAACCTGCCTCGCAGCTCACATTTCATGCTTGCTGGAAGTGAGCTCCTGAAAGCAATCTGCCATTCAGGAAGACAAAATAAAGGAAACGTGGATTAGGTTTCCAGTACATCAGGAATGGCTTGCAAATTGAATGGGTTATGTTATGACACAACTTACTTTGAAATAGAATTTGAATCGTCAGAGTCAGAGATCACCTTACACAGTTAGAGCTAATATACACAGTTGTAGGTATCGCCCTAGTTCGGAGGATGGAGTTTCCTTTGCACGCTTTGTGCCTGCCTGCCCACAATCAAATGAAGGTGCCAAACAATTTTAATATATGATTATTAAGAGTAGTGTACAATTGGAAATAACTAATAATGAAGCGAGATTATAGTTCAGTAGATTAAGAAACAGCAAAGGAAGGAACCCCACCAAAATTTAAAGGCCTGACAAAACTAAAGCACACTTCACACTTTAAAAAATGTAATTTTGTTTGGAGGAGTTCAGATGCTAAGAACTGTTACATAATGCAGTAGAAAGGGTTTAAATTACAAACAGAATTTAAATTTTCTAAATTTTGTTTAGATGTTCTAAATTTTATATAAAAATGTTCTAAATGTTATATAAAAACCCATCTGCATGCTGCACGCTTCAGACTTCTTTTATGAATTGTCAACCTTTTCATGATAGCCTCTTGAAGGAGGGAACGTTCTTACATTTGGAGGCCTAGTTTTTTGCCTTATCTCCAATTCAGTGGACTCTCGATAGAAGCAACCGCTTCAGTTTTTTCTTGAAGAGAGTTTGAATAGCTCATTTTGTTTCCAATATGCTTCACTAGGTCTCCTATATTTGCAAATTCACATTCTCTATAATTGGCACATTTTTCTGTTCCTGTTACGTTGGAGAATAGACAGTCTATTCCTTCTGCCAGTCTCCACCCAGGGGGATAGGACTTCTTCCAGGGTTTTTACAGTTGGGTCATTTTCCTCAATAAGCAGAGTGGAAGAACCAGTTTCTGAACTTCCTGTGTACTGCGTCTTGCTCTTGTTGGACTTCAGCATCTGTGTCTGAAACTGGAGCTACTTCCTGGGATTCATTTGCTAAAGCAATGCTGGTTTGATTACAAGTTCCCACAAAGGAATTCCTAAATCAAGAAATCCCTCTGTAATTTTTTTTCTTGGAATCCCTGAGGAAGAAGGTAAGGACAGGAAAAAAATAGTCTTCTCATCAATTGCCTGAAGATGAGGCCTGCATTATTTATTTGATTACATTTTTATTCCTCCAAGAGGATTTACAATTTTCTCAACCTTTTTTAATCCTTGTGGCAGCTTTATAGTTACCTTAGCACAACATTTTAAAGCTTAAATATGGTTGGAAAAAAAAAAACTACAAGACTAAATTAAAACCATGTTATAACTTTCTTGTGTGAATCAAACCATATTAAGTCACACTGTGGTTTGCTTGTGCTTACTTTGTTTATTGAGCAAAACCTTCACTTTGTGTCAATTTTGGGTTAAGGGTGGTGGTAACCTATTAAGCTATGGTTTGCCTAATCAAGTTTTAATAAATACAGTTGACTGGCTTCATGCCATACATTTAAGTGACACGTTATTTAATGACCACAAGAGCTGGTTTCAGGAAACATGTTTAGCCATAAAGAAGCATATGTAATTTGGTAGCATATATAAATACAGCCAACAAATCATGGTGTATTCAATTATTAAATAATTGCATTAGGTTGGTTTTCAGCATACATATATGTATATGTACATATTTTATGGCTTAATAGAGCACTGGATAGGTATTTTTGTAAGTTTGTTTGGTGGATAGTAATTGGCTCAGATCTCCCAATAAGTTTCATAATGAAGAAAGACTTTGAAACTGGGGCTCTGAGCCTCACTTGTCAACCCCACTAGTGATTGTCTTATTTTCTAAAGTGCCCTTTGATCATATCAAATAATAGGCCTTAATGGCTTTTTAAAAACATTTGTTTCTGTTTAACTCATTAGACATCTAATACAGGTTGTGGTGGTTTGGAGTACTTTTAGCACAGGGGTGTCAAACTCGCGTCGTAATGGCATCATCACATCACATATCATGACTTCCCCCCCTTTGCTAAAGTGGGCACGGGTGTGGCCAGCACATGACGCATTTGGGCATGCGGGCCACGAATTTGACACCCCTGTTTTAGCATCACTTGGCGGTTAAGCCGTAAATCTTTTCCCCATAAAATGATGTTACCATTCATGGGAAACAAGGTTCTCTGAAAGATAAAAGTATTACTTCATGCAGTGTGTGTCATGCTTTCTAGCTTGCTAACATGAATAATGCTATATGACAATGTATTCATTGCACATGGGAGAAACTGCTCGCACCATCTGCTTGGACTTTTTACTTTTTATCTAAATTCCAGGATTTAGTGTCATCACATAACATTTAGCCAATGGTGGTGCAGTGAGTGCTTTGGACACGGGGCTACTGCTATTCAAATACAGTATCTTCTTAATTATGACATGGACTTGAAGAGAGTGTATAAGTTGCTGGTGGGTTGTTTTTTGTTGTTTTTTGCTTTGACACTATCTTATAACGTTGTTGTGAAGTTAGCATATCCTATTTTTCAGTTTGAGAAGATGATAGGAGTTGTAGAAAGAAAGACAAAACAAAGAATGAGAGCAGTCAACAATATCTTCCCTGCTAAAATCTTCCTCTTTAGAATTGATTTTTCAAATTTCCATAACAATTTTGTGCAATTATAATAACTTGCTAGTGACAGAAGAGCATCTATTGGCAGTATGGAATGGCTGAACTGAATTTATTCTGTTGCTCTGGTTTTAAGTGTTGCATTATACTTCTTTCCTTGAACATTTTTCTTTGAACACTAAATGAATAAAGAAGATTTAGTAGCGGATTTTCTTAAGTTTCTTAACTGTAGTCTTTTTTGTGTATTTAGGCTGATTTTTAAAGCTATGAAGAAAAGTGTATTTTAATGCATTTGCTTACTTATATGATGAACATTCCAACACCAGAAAAGAGATTTTATTGCAAAATTATACCCAAGTATGTTATATTGAGGCTGGGGAAAAATCAGGATACTAGTAGCACCTTTTCCAACTAACCAACATTATTAAAAAGTTTTGTAAGCTGCTGTTCATCCTTTGAGATACATAGATTGAAATAGAATTTTAATTGGAATGGGGTGAGAAGAATGGGCGTGAGTGAAAGACAGGTTATGTAGATGGAGGATATATGTGACATAGGTTATCACTTAATTAAAAAAAACATTGTGTTTGAGTTTTTTGAACATGGAAAGTACCTTCAATGCTGTTTGTTCCTTAAAAAAAAGATCCCAGGTCTGACATAAACAATGACAAGCTGTACAAGTTCTTCATTTATGAATTTTCTCATTAATGCATAACTATACAACTATATCTGGATAGGCTAATCTTGTGTTTCAGAAGAACAAAGGTAAGATGCCAACTGTGGTAGTCTGAGATAACTCCAAAGTACACCTTTAAAGCCTTCAAAAGTTTCAAATCTCATCTTAGGTGCTTTCTTATATCTCCTGGCACTTTTCAGTGGAGTGCTGTTGCCTTTATGTGGAAACTATCTGTTATTTTGAAATCCTTCTTTTGTTGTAAGACTAGTATATTCTGTACCTCACTCTGTTTTCTTTAGAACTGGCATTGTCTTATATGATGTGCAAACTGACAATTTCCTGAATAAATCTTTCTGTCTCTATTGCTTTGGGTTGGCTTCACATACTCCAGCCATCCAAATAATGGCATAAAGCCACACATGATCACTCTACCATGGCATTATAGACTTATTGGCATTATCTATTAGTGACAATATACTATTATTGCAGCCACTCCCACACCAAGTTCAAAATCCCCAAGAAGGTGATTCGGTCCTTTCGTTGGTGGTGGTTCCCAGAGATCAAGAAGGGCTGTGTCTTCAAGGAGCCTTCCTAGGTCACCATTATGACAAATGCCAGCTTGTTCAGTTGGGGAGCCCATCTCCATCACAGGGTAGTACAGGGATGTTGGAGCCAGAGATACCTGTCCCACAACATAAACTGGTTAGAACTGCGGGCAGTATACCTCGCCTGGGCAGCTTCCACAAAGACATCAAGGGCCAGCATGTCCTAATCTTAAGAGGCAATATTGAGACCAAAGCACACATCAACTGCCAGGGCAGGACCAAGTCAGCATCCCTGATGCAGGATGCCTGCCTCCTGGGCATCTGGGCCGAGAAGCACCTCCTCTCAATCAAGGCTCAACACATCATGGGCATCACCAACACGCAAATGGATTGACTGAGCAGAGCCACACTTGACCACGCAGAGTGGAGTCTGCATCCAAATCTGTTCCAGCAACTAGTGGAACGCTTCAGCTCTCCACAGGTGGACCTATTCACAACACCGGCCAATGCGAAACTGCCCAGATTCTTCTGCAGGTTCCCGTCAGCCAGGGCAGAGGGAGTAGATGCATTGAGATGCAAGTGGCCCCAGGGGCTCCTCTACGCATTTTCCCCTCTCCCTCTAATTCCAAAAATCACCCAGAAGGCAAGTAAGGAGAAGGCAGAACTTCTCCTGGCTCCACATTGGCCGAGGAGATTTTGGTTTGCCAATCTTGTTGAACTCTCGGTCAGCTGACCATGGAACATACCACAGTGTGAATCGGCCCTCTCTCAGGGGTTGATATCACATCCAGACCCCTGCTGGCTCCAGCTAGCCACATGGAGGTTGAGCGGGTCCCTTTAAGGAGACCCCAGCTGTCACCCAGGATTATAGAGATCATCCAGGCCTCGCTTCAGCCTTCCACCAATTGTGTCTATGAGGCTACTTGTGGGATGTTCCACACGTGGTGCAACAGGCAATATTGGGATTCTATCCTAGTGTCTCTCACACAGTTCCTGGAATTCCTCCAGGATGGATTCAATAAAGGCCTAAGACCTAACCCTACACAGACACGTAGCTGCTATTTCTTCAATCATCAACTGCGGTACAGGGGGCTTGCTTTCACAACACCCAACGGTGCACAGATTTCTCAGGGAAGCGGCTAACTTAAAACCCCTGGTGGTACACCGCTATCCGACATGGGAACTTCCTAGGGTCCTGGACGCTCTCACAAGGAGGCCATTTGAGCCCTTAAGGACAGCATTGTTGCAAATCCTCACCTGGAAAGTGGGCTTTCTAGTAGCTATCATGTCCGCTAGAAGAATTTTGGAGCTCTCCGCTCTTTCCATTAGACAGGATCTCTGCTATTCCACCTAAACAGGGTGGAGTTGAGGCTGGACCCTGCATTTGTGCCCAAGATCAATTCTTGGTTCCACAGGGTCCAAGAGCTCATCTAATTTTTGTCCCAATTCAGTGCATCTATTAGAACAGCGCTGGTACACCCTAGACATTCAGAGGGCCCTCTGAATCGACATCAGCAGAACTTCTTCATTCAGACGAATGGAAGCCTTGTTCATTTCCTTCCAGACATGGACCTTGGGACAAAAGGCTTCTTCATGGTGGGTAGGTGGCTCCGAGCCTGCATTGCAGCAGCTTACAACTCTCAGGGCCTCCAGACTCTGCTCAGGATTACTGCGCATTTGACAAGAAGCGCAGCTACCTCACCGGCCTGGTCCACACAGGCTTCCATTGAAGAAGTTTGTAAAGCAGCGAGATGGACTTCTCCATCGCCTTTCATCAGACACTATCATCTGGACATGTATGCCTCAGTCGAGGTTGCATTTGGCAGGAGGGTCCTGCAGACAGTACACTCAACCCGAGGACCGCAGGACCGGACTGTCTCCCTCCCTTAGCTTCCAACTGCTTTGGTATGTCCAATCTATGGATTATCTCTCTACACTCAACAGAGAAGAGGCGTTGGACTTACCTGATACGCTTCTTCTCGTTGTGTGGAGAGATAATCCAGCCTGCCCAGATGTCCAGCCAGTCCTGGGTCTCGGGTTCAGATCAGAGAGATGGAGAATCTGACTATTCTAAAAACTTTGTAGAAGCTGGGGAAGGAGGAGGAACTTGTCCCCTTTTGTCCCCTTTTAATCTTCTCTCACTCAGTCAACAGAGCTAGAAAGGACAGAGTAACCCCATCTATGGATTATCTTTCCACATAATGAGAAGGAGCATATCAGGTAAGTCCAATGCCCCATCTATGTTATATAGAGGATCAGAAACAAATATTTCTGAGAGAACGTTTTCTTAAAATTTAGATCGAAAGGTATTCTAATCTTTTTGGGTCTAGCATGAAGTTCAAGAAATGGGGAAGTGAGGAATTACTCAAAGACAATGGGATGGAGAGTATTTCTATGTAAAAACCAGTCTGTCATTTTCATTCTCCAATAGGCATTACTACATTTCAGAATGGAGCCATCTCCATTTAACCGAAGGCAATGGGCTTCACATTCGCTGAGGGTAACTGCCAAAGAATTGTCTCTTGTCAATACAAACACATCTTCCGCTCTCCTGCAAAGATTTTCAAAGTAAGTACTGTTGGGATTTTCAGGTTGTGAAAAAGTTATTTTTAAGATACATATTGCCATATCCCTTACTTTAGAATACCATGTTTTAAGACTTGATGTGTCAAGTTTTTTTTTCCAACTTGCACCAGTTAGTAAGCTGAGCAGCAGTAAAACTTTCTGCCCAATATCAGTTTTTCTAAAGATACTGAGTAAACATAGAGAAGACATACATTTACACATAGAATTTTAGTCATTTTTTATAGTTAACACTCCAAAACTGTGCTGTAATTAGGCATGTCCACGTGAGATGAAAATGGATAAATATTAGTGCGTCCTAATGGCAATTTTCAGCCTTGGAATGGAGGTGTGGAAGCGGATTGAGAAAGTATAATATTATGCCTGTGTATGAGCAGAAGAACAAAATTCTTTCCACATCAGCTCACAATAAGCAACTACTCCTTCCCTGAATACTCTTCAACCAATACAATTATTTTTATTTTTTTTCTGGCCAAGTGGCACATTTTTAAACAAAATATTAAATTGGGCGTTACCAATACTTTTTATTTCCTAAGAATAGATGTTTTCTATAACAATAATGCTATTATCTGGCACTTTGTTGTTTCTGTTGCTATTGTTTGTATAAATTCCCCTGATATCTGATGGCCAGCATCAACAAGGCAGAAGTGAAATTCAGCCAGTTCGCACTGGTTCTATAGAACCGATTATTAGAAGAAATCTCCTTTTGTTTTTTTCCCATTTTACATGGTTAATCCTGTAAATAAGGCAGTTGTTTCTAGCTTAATCTTTATTGCCTTGCTCACAGATGCTGCCTGTCCCCTTATTACATTGTAACTTTGGTTTTTAATTCTGTGTTTAGTGATGTTTAATCCTGTGGAAAGTTCCACAGAACCAGTAGTAAAAACAATTGAATTTCACCACCGCAACAAGGGAAATGTTTGACGTTGGGTCTACTGGCACTGCATTGCATACTTCTTGGCTTAGGTAATGGAATCATCATTACCTGGTACAGGAATGAATATTTAAAATGGAAAGTATTTTGCTATGTATTTTTCAGGAATTTGCTTTCTTCCTTTTAAAATTTTATTATTAGATATACAGTTAAAAGGTGACGTAGATAATAGGATTCAAGAAAATAGAGCAAGCTTGAGCTGATCAGGAACAAATGGAAATAATGGATCTTTTATTGGAATTATGCAGATTATCTGAGTTGCTGGCCTTTGTTTTTGAGGGTCTGAGATAGTTGAATATTGTGGTGGCAACTAGTGTACCTTGGAGATTTTGTCTGCTCATTTCACATGCCCCATCAAACTATACTTTGCAATTTACATATGTTTGATCACAGTATGTAACTATAGTTTAGGCAGATGTATTTTGTTGCTTTCTGGCTGGCTGGTCTGTGCTCCAATTTCTGTGCTGGCACAACATCTGTAATTTTGGATTGTTGGTTTACACGTGACACTAAATTTGAGTTTAATAGAAGGTTTTTGAACCACATTTCATGTATTAGACAATTATGCTCCTTTGTAGAAAGAAAAAGGCAGGGAGTTGAGAAAACTGTATTTTTGTTCTTAGGAAAGTAAACGTCATTGTAACCAAGGAAAGAAAGAGCCACAATTGGCAGCATATTCTGACTTAAGTGTTTTCAGGAAATGCCTTCCCTGAATTCCTGAGACAGAGAGAGAGAGAGAGAGAAAGAGAGCACAAGTGAGCATAGTTTACTTTAAAATTTCCAAAGGAGACAGGACAGAATTGAAAAGGCCTGGCTGTTGTAATCCAATCTTTCAGCAATTTTACTGCCACTAGCATGGTAGCACCTCCTCCACAGGCTGAAATTAGAACTGAATATCCTTGGACTTATTCAAGATGGACCAGCAAAGGCTCACACTCCCAATATTCTCAACACCCAACAGCTTCAGCGAGCAGGCCCATTCATACACAGAGGCTGCTGTGATTGATGGACTAATTTTGTAATTCTTGATTAAAAGATCCTACAAAGATAGTTCCAGAAATACCAGTGCTCACCCAGATACCTCTTCAGTGCTTCCCCAAGCGTTTTGTCCCAATAGATTTTTAAAATGAATTTAGTTTAATTTAAAAAAGAGAAAGAAAATTAATATCTGACAACTGATAGCTTCCAGCATCACTTTTATTTTCAAGGATACTTCTAGGCCCCATCAGCTTGATGGATGGCTACAAGAGAGCACATTGTTTACAAATATGTGTGTGTTCATTAACTTGAAACAAAAAGTGCTGCATCACTGGAGATTTTCCAAAATAGGCTGGACAAGTATTTGACCCGGATGGTATCCAGCCTTGAGCAGGGGAGTTGGACTAGTTGATCTGCATGGTCCCTTCCAGCCCTATGATTCTACCATATGATTCTATGAAATGGACACAAGTAGAGGAAGCATCTGATGTTGGAGAAGGCTAAACTCAAGTGCTTTGTGGAGTGGGTTGTTTGTCAACCATTATTTCACAAGCGCACACAGAACTGTTTTTAAAATTCCAAATCAACTAAACAGGCTAAAAAGCGAGGAGACCCATATTCCCCATTATAGTTATGCACACTTGTATTTTTCAGTGATTGTATGCTGATCAGGGTGGATAAAAATAGTTTTTTTTTTAATCAAAAAAATCAGATTTTTAAAATTTTAAATTGGATTTTTAAATTTTAAATCGGATTTTTTTTATCAAATTTATTTTAATAAAATGCTTTTGGAGTAAAACTCTATCTAAAAATAGTTTTCTATTTAAGATAGAAGGTAGCATGAGGCTGTATATTCTGCAATATTGGGACTGTCGGTGAGTCAACAGCAGATCAGAGGAGAAGCCGCTGTGGGACAGATGACAGTTGCTCTTTAAAAATTATGATTTAAATCGAGTTGGTTTAAATCAAGCCTTTTTACTAAACTTAAATCGAGTTGATTTAAATCAAATCCACCCTGAATTGCTGATCTTTGCTAATGGTATTATAATACCTCCAATTAATATTTAATTTGATTCCTTTTAGGCCATACAGTGGAATCACAATTTTGGATTCTCAGTATAATTTGACAAGAGGATGACTGGTTCATACCATTAAGCCACATTTTGGGCAAATTAACCCCCATTAAGCCATGAGAATGACAAACCCAGGATGCCAGTATAACAAGTCACTTCTGCATATAAGCTTTTAAGCTTTGAATTTGCTTATTGAAAGAGTTGACTGCAGATTAGTACAAAGGCTGAGAGAAGGTTAATCACCGATATTTCCAGAGTATCGGAAAGAAACTAAGAAGATGCAATACAGTGAGAACTAGCTTAAGCATATTTTATTCAGGTTGTAATGTTTTGAGGATGGGAATAAGTCATACTGGCATTAGTTTCACCATTTTCTTCCTATAGTTCATTTGCTGCCCTCATCACATTTTGTTCTGTTCTACTATTATATAATACTATATTCTACTAGTATTATAAAATTGTTATTCCAACAGGAAACTACTGAATCAGTTAAACATATCCGATAGCTTTACTTGCCTGCTAAATGTTTTCCTGTTCAATGTATTGTTACTTTAGCAGAATGTTACCTCATTTTTCTAATTGGTTTTAATTATTAAAAGCTACTCTCAAAAGTACACATACAGGAGTGGCAATATAAATCCTTAAATAATTTCTGCATTTGCATCGGTTAGGCTACAGACTAATCCAGTCTAAGGTGATATGTTGTCTGAAGTAGAACTACCTTTTTAAAAATGTAAAATTGTGGACTTATAGTGCCAGAACTGGCCAAATTATTCTGGCATCGAAGGCAGAAAATCCTACAAGTTTTTCTTTCTCTGGAATAAATAATAAATGTAGTTTTCAGTAAAGGAGACAGCCTTGCATTTATTTATTCCTACTAACTAAAGCAGGAGACAACTAGCAGCTGCTTTTTCTCCTGACTCCTTTGATTATTGGCTATGAAGGCTCTATGTGAGGGCTCCAAACTCTGTATAGGTGCAGCCAAAATTAGGACTTAGGGACTTGGTTGCTAAACAGTGGTTACTAAGTGAAACCATTTTTATTTATTTATTTAATTTATTTATTAAATTTATATACCGCCCCCTCTCCCTAGGGATTCGGGGCAGTTTACAGCAGATAAAAAATACATAGACAATAAATTTAAAAACCCAATGTAAAACCATTAAATGAGCTGAAATCTAAAAATTTTACAATTTAAAAGTCCAGTTAAAATTAATTATAAAATTTATAAAAATAATTATAAAACCATGAAAGTACTTACAACCATAGTTCAGGTTCTTTTGCTTTACAGACCAGTCAAAGTCATAAATGCAAATATTAGTTGTAAAGTTATTTTTTCCCCATCACCATTGTAACTGAACATGATCAGTAAACGATCCAGTTGCTAAATGGATGCTGTCTACACCCTGTGAGAGACAGTGTGAGAGTTTCCAGGGCAGGGAGGGATCATCTGATCCTCATCTGATCTCTCTAAGAGCCGCCAGGTCAGAGAGAGAACAGATTATACTTCTGTTGCTTTTTCCCATTTCATTTCCTACCCTTCCCACTGTAAGTACTACTAGCAGCACCCTGACTGACCTTTAAAACCCATTTAGTGTCAGGTTTAGTTAATCCTTGGATCCCAGTGTCGTAAGCTAAACTAGGAAGTAAAACCAAAAACTCCATAAGAAGGCATAGCAAAACACTGTATTCTTTATGAGTGTGTCTGTGAAGTCATCAGGGATTAAATATAATCTGAAGGAGAGTTTACTTTTAATTATGTAGGAGGAGAGCCATATGGTCTCTAGTAGCAAAAGGCATAAGGCTTTTGTGAATTGCAGCTTGGTTCATCAGATGCAAAAAGTGGCTGGACTGATGTAGTATTTAAATTTTTAAAGACAGATTGGGGTTGTGGTTGTTGTTGTTGTTGTTGTTATACAGTAGCCGGATCTGGGAGTTCTCACTAAAAAGGTTTTATATCCAGATTCTGCAGTCAAAGTTTGCAACAGCTCATAGAGACATTGCTAGATTCTGATTTGTTCAGTGAACTACATGCTGAGGCATAAACTATGGTTTACAAAGCAGAGAGGCTAGGCACGCATATCTACTATCCTAAGACAAAATACGGCATAGTCATTTGAAAAAATAAAAGCAGCTGTCTCGTTTGTTGTATCAATTTATTTGGTAGAAATTTCAGCAATAACAAACCAAATATCAGAACAAACCAAATATCAGCCAGAAAACCAATGAAGCAAGTGTAGATGTTTATTCATCAAGATAATCTAGGATTGCACCTGGAGTTGAATGGCCCAAGACAAAAATAATGTTTGTCATGATTGAAGTAGTATGTAAAATTGACAAAGGCCATAGAAAGCATTGCTCAGCAACTGTAGTAGAGAGACATGTCTATAGATCAAAGTGTCCAATGGCAAGTCATAACTACTGTCATCAGTTTAAAAGCTTAAAAGCAATCTGAGCCAGCTGCCATTATCCCATCTTGATGAAGAGAGATTTCAGGACCCTATGTTGCTGACACACATGAAAAAGCCTGGTAGAGGTGTAGGGAAAAATTGTTCTGAGAGGGGTAACACCCTGAGGCAGTTCAAAAAATTTACATTACCTCAGGCATAAAATTGGGACAATGTGCGTACACATTAAAGAACTCCCATTTATATTCCATATTTCACTGGAATATCAAGTGACTATATTCTGTGTGTATTATTTGGTTCTAATCTGTTTTGCCAGGAAAGGAACTTGGATTCTGTTGTATTCTACTGATTATTCCCTATATTAGTTTTTTTTTTAATTCAGAAGCAGAAACATTTATAATTAGTAATAGAATCTGTATCTGGAGGCTGCTAAAGAGGTGGCATAATTGGGAAGGGTAGGACAAAGGCTATCAGATCAGCCTTATTCATGGGTGTGGTGATCAGCCTTTTCAAGAGCAATGACTCGCCTCAGGTTTACTATTATCTCACCTGCTGGTTTTAACTTGTTCTGCAATTGTTGCTTGGTATGTAAATGTGAAAAAAGTCATCTTGAAATAATCTTCTGGTTTGAAGACTTTAATACTTCCTCATCAGAGGCCTCTGAGAGTGCCAGAAGCTTCAAAAATTAAATAACTTTCAATAATTATAGATAGATAATGCTATGGTGTAAATCAATTGCACAATGGATATCCTTGTTAATCTTTTACCACAAAATGTTATGCAATTTTTATGTATCTTTAAAGGATAAACTTGTTGGATTTTGTCCTACTTTATCAGAGTGATCCATGAAGTATTAGTGCAGCTAGATTACAATTCCTTTCTTTCTGTGGGTATATTTGCATATGGGCTGATCTGGCTGCACGAAATTAGCACTTTTTGCATCTTGCAAAATGATCTGTAGCTGGTAAAAGTTCATATTATGATACATCTGTTACATATTGTGGCCCTTTAAAATATTTATTTTGTTTAGTTTTGCATGGCATTTTCCTGTTTTTTTTCATAAGATCACATTTTTTGTTCCTCTTCTACTAAACTGTGATATCAGTTACAATAATTAGTTGTTCTTGAAATTTTGTATATTATTGAAAAGTTTAATGGTTGGAATAAAAATGTTTTTCCCCCCTACCTTTTGCCATCCTTTGCTGTAAAGATATCAGAAGGCAGCTGAAGAAGCGACTGCGGAGAAAAAAAGAAGTGTAAGTATTTTAAAATTATTTTGAACTCATTAAGTAGCATGGCAATTTAATGACTTATTTTTTGATCCCCTCTAGCAGTTACTCTTGAATTTCCTCAAAATATTTTATCTGTCTCCTCTTCCAGTGCTGACTCTGAGAAATGTTCTTAGCCTTAGGCCTTAGTTTAGATCAGGGGTGGGAATCATGGCCCGTTTATGACTTGTGGACTTCAACTTCAATAATTCCTGAGGCAGGCATGCTGGCTCAGGAATTCTGGGAGTTGAAGTCCACAAGTCATAGAAGGGCCATGGTTCCCCACCCCGTTAGACTTTGCAATGACCCAGATTCTTCTTTTCACATGAAGGTTGATTAATGAGAAAAGTAAGTTTTCTGACATTCAAAACTTCTAAAACATTAATTTATTTGTCCTAAATTCAAAGCACACTAGGCTGCTGTACTTTATGCAGTTATAATGCTAGCTTTC
Organism: Myanophis thanlyinensis; assembly: GCA_017656035.1. Lineage (NCBI taxonomy): Eukaryota > Metazoa > Chordata > Lepidosauria > Squamata > Homalopsidae > Myanophis > Myanophis thanlyinensis. The sequence goes on along the minus strand of JAEANM010000380.1, from coordinate 9,266 downwards.
AAATTTAGATGCAGGCTGTCTGCATAATTCTGCCTCTCTGCTTGTATTAATTTTTTAGCTGATTCCTTATATTTATGTAAATAAGCTTGATCTTGGTTCTTGATTATATTTTATTCAACAAAGTAGCAGTCTGAAGAAAAAAAATTAAAGCTAACATGCCACTGCTTTCCAAATTAATATCTTTGCTATTCCAAATAATACTTTCCAGCTGTTCAGAGATTTTTTGTTATCAGATACTGTTTCTGACTCAAAGCTTCAGTTCTGAAATGGGAACATCAAAATCCCACTTAAGCTTCCACCCTTCCTTACATCTTGGAAAATTCCAGGGCTAGAATTACAAATTAATATGATCAGAATATTGTAATCCTTCATTACTGTGGGTAATGAATTGCAACTGATTGTTTAACAACAGTCTGGAATTAAGATGGCCTCAGAAAGGATGCTTTACAGCCTATAAAGCACTTCCTGCCATCCCTAAACATTGAACAGTCACATGATTGTAATCTGGGATCTTGGCAATCTGTCTGCATTTATGATTGGCTGCCAAGCACTCCACAATTATGTGATGTGCCATTTGCAACCTTCTCCAGGAAGTCAGTGAGGGAAGCTAGTAGGGAAGAATGAAACGGCTTCTATTTTACCAAGAAGATTCCTTCTTGTCTTGGGGGGTTGGCTGAAAGAGCTTCCTGCTAAGGAGAGCTGAACTCATTTGGCAGGGTCCAGAAACAGAACTGAAATCAGATTCCTTCTGTGCACAGAGAAGAGGTGAAATCTTTTGGCAGGCAACTTTCAACTGTCCCCAGAGACAAGAGGGAACTGAAATTCAAACAGAGAACTAAGTGGCAGCCTGGTAAAGTAAGAAATGCAGGATTGCCCAGTCAGGTAGAGAAGGCCTTGGGAAGCCAAGCACAGGCCACAAACACATGTTTTTTTGCTCAGTGGCTGAAAATCCTACTTGGAATTTGGCAGGGAGGATTTTCAGGTCCTGAACAGAGCCTCCTAGAATCTCTCCTACTTTCCTGAGCCACTCTGCACTCCTTACCTGGAACTCTACTTAACAATGCCTGAGACTGCTTAACAACCACAACCGAGAAGGCCAGGATTGCATCATTAAGAGAAACCACCGTGTGTGGGATCTTGTTTAATGGGTGCTTTGTTCAGTGACTAAGATTTTGGTCCCAATTGTGGTTGTAAGTCAAGAATTACCTGTGTATTAATTGATTAGAGTCTTCCTATATTTTTGTTCTATACAAAGGAAACCATAATTTTTAAGCCTTTTATATACACATCCATCTAGTGAAGCCCACAAGTACAATATAAAGACAATAGTAGCTGAATTCACATATTGTACCAAGTGATGGATCGTTTACACATTTTTAACTGAATAAGCCACAATTGACAAGGTTTGCCCAATGTGCTGAGCCTCGGCTCATGCTGCTGTATACCACATTCCTTTGTAGACATTGCACAGCGTTGTTGGAAAAGAAAGACATCCAGAAACGCATGTGGCGTTGGAGAATGAAAACAATAACACTTTCCTTTGCCTCCTGCGCCAATATGAAGAAAGTTGGGAGAATGATCTGGTCTTAAGAATATTTGAAGCTGCTTCTGAATTGTCCTGTTGTACTGGCTATTCACTTCTCTAATCATTAACTCAAAATGATCGGACTAGGACATTTGACATAGCAAAAGCATTTGCAAAAAAAGAAAGCTTTAGTACAGCCTTCCAGTGGCAAAAGATAGCTCAAGTTTTATTCTGGGTTGTCAAGTTTGTACTTTTCATCTACATGTAGGTGTGAAGCCATTCTGCTTAGAATTTTTTCTGATTTGCCTATGACAATATAATTAAGTAGATACGGGTGGTGGTGGTTGTTTTTTGCCATATTATTACAATGTCCCAACACATTCCTGGAAGCAGCTTAATTAAAGTTATCCTGGAAGCAGCTTAATTAAAGTTATTCTTAGTGATTTTTGTATTTAACTTGTGGTTTTTCCTCTTAAGTAGTCAATAATCCATGGCAGCTTTACCATAGGTGCGTTCTGATGCTGTTCCCTGGCCATTCTGGTGGTGACTTCTTAGAGGGTGGAATTAGCCTGGCACCTATTGGCCACTTTAGGCTGCTGCAGGCATGGCCCTTCCCAAGGCCTGGTTGTCTGCTTGTAGATCTGGTTTAAAAGAAGGATCAGCCCAGCTAACACCCAACTGGCACCAGGAGGTCTGTGCAGTATAGGAGAAGGCAGAGAAGCCTATTCATTCTCTCCTGCTTTCTCTACATCCTCATCTCCGCTCACTTAAACTCATATTTGAAGAGAGCTAGCTTGTACTGGGAGGCAGTGTGGTGGAGAAGGAGAAGCAACCTTCTCTCTGGCTTCAACACACAACTCCTTGCCCTCCTCCACAATTCTCATACTACATTAAATTGGGAAATTGGGCAGCAGGGTTGTGGTGGAGGTATTTTCCCTGTTGCTGGTGCTGTTCAGTGGAAAGGAAGGGAAACAAAAGCAAAGGAATAAATTATGCATTCCTTTTCCTCAGCTTTCCCCATGCACCATAAATGACCATTTAATGGCAGCAAAGGTAAGAGAAAAAATAGCACTAGGTGCAGCAAATATCCAACCAAATTAAGAACTTATAGCAGGCTGTCAAATTCGTAGTCCACGGGCCGGATGTGTCACACCCACACCCAGTTTAGCAAAAGGGGGAAAAGTAGAGATACGTCACGTGCCCCTGCCGTGATGATGCTGGTTTGACACCCCTGACTTATGGATAATACTTTAACCAGCCACTGGAAATATGGCCTGGGTAACAAATAATATTCCTAATGCAGATGCATGCCTGGTTCTGTTTCTGGGAATAAAACATGCCAGGAGGATTTTAGCTTCATTTTCTAATTTATATTATATTTTGGTCCCAAAGTTTGTTTCTATGGGCAGAAACTTCACTGGCAGTTGTACTCAGAATACCATTCTGATTAGTTATAGTTTAACACTGCACCTCCAATCTTTTGGGCACCAGGCACCAGTTCCATAGAGAGAGGTTTTTCCATGGACTGGAGGCAGCATGGTTTCATGTGCTGCCTGCATCCTGCAGGTGGGGCTTCGCATGTTTGCGCATGCCACAGACCGGTGCTGGTCCACAAATAGTAAGTGAATACTACTATTGTCAGCCAGTCGGTATTCACTTGCTATTAATTGTCCTGTTTTGGGGTCTACTATAAATACATTTTTCACAAATACAAGTAAATCATTAGCATTTCCCTGTGTTCCCTGTAGCAAACATTTGACTTTCCAAATTTCTTCTGCTGCAGAGTATATTCCCAGGAGCTGGGAATCAGGATGAGTCAAGAATTTTGTGCAGTGAGAGCTTAGATCACCCTTTCAAGCACAAGAAAGAATATAGTGCCATTTTTGGGCCAGCATTCGCTGTCTTCAAATTATATTTCCCTGTCCACAGATATGAGCCCGTAGGCATACATCAAAACAACTTGCACCCGAAACCCCTGATTATGAAGTCAGGCAATTAGTGTGGGCTGATCTTCTTTGAGAACTAGGAACTGCATTTTCACAGAGAAGGCATCTTAGTTGGATTCAACATTTTAGAAACAGGAAGAAGCTATCACGTTTCTGGGCTGATCATCTCACCATAGCCTTCAGATGCAAAATTTTGAATTAATGATGGAAGGAAAAGGAGAGGGCAGGGGAGCAACAGGGCAAAGAACAATCCTGCTGTGCAGGCAATGAGTTCTCTCCCTCAGCCAGTTCTCTCAGTTTGAGAGACACCTGGAAAAGGTAGATGAAGAAGCTGTTTCTGGTTACAGCCAGAGGAAAATGGAGAAAATAACCTAAGAGTTGGCTACAGGTAATTCTTGATTTACAACTACAATTGAGCCCAACATTTCTGTTGCTAAGCAAGCCTGTTAAGTGAATTTTGTCCCATTTTATGACTTTTCTCGCCTCAGTCATTAAATGAATCACCACAGTGAATCTGACTTCCCCATTGACATTGCTTGTCAGAAGGCCTCAAAAGGTGATCCACATGACCTCAGGACATTGCAACCGTCATAAATATAAGTCAGTTGCCAAGCGTCTGCATTTTGATCACATGACTATGGGAATGCTGCAACTATCATAAGTGTGAAAAACAGCCAAAGGTCACTTTTTTCAGTGCCATTGTAACTTCAAACGGTCACTTTGAATGAACGGTTGTAAGTCAAGGACTACCTGTATAAGGGATGGAACATATAGAAAGCTACCATCATATCATTCAAATACACACACACACACACACACACACACACACTCCATCCTTGTGGTGGTAAGGAAAAAAGATGGAAGCACAATAGAAAATCTGGATACGGCTACAAATGGAAGTTGACAACGTTTGTAACGCTGGATAAAATTACAGGGAAAATTAGGCAATAATGGATCCTTTGGTGGTTAACTTCAGTCCTTGGAATTTCTCTGTTTTGTACCAGTGAAATTAGAATTGCCTCTCTAACAACTCTACTACTATGTTCACTGAAGTGATTTCATTTAAATAGCTCTGAATTTAAACAAATTGCTGATTAAATATGCTGATTTTGGCCTCTTATCTAATCCAGGGTACTGAATGTGGATACAGCTTTTGCTAATGTTTGACCTTATCCGTGCTTCTGAGCCTGTTCTGTCTGCTCAGCATAACCTTCCAACCTTACTTAAGAGTATTTGTGTGCTGGAACTGATTATCCTTGTGTTAGATGAAGTTTTGTTCTGGTGAGCTTGAGAACTCTCTGTCCTGTTTTTGATTGTTATCAAACTTGGCTTCCCCCCCCCCCCCCCTTTATCATGCCTTGTCTAATGTGTGACTCACTTCATTAAAGGCTGACTCTTGGACCTATCTATGTCTGTTAGATAGCAATTCTTCTGTCTGGCTGATGATTCTTTTGACGATCAGGATTGAATAGTAAACTCTGAGTCAGGTCAGCAGAGGCCACAAAAGTGAGCTTTGCATAGGGGCATTAAAACAAAGATGAATTCAGAGAGTGTCCAAGATGAGTCACAGTGGGCTGTACTGTTTATGCAGATTACCAGATGCAACCGAATTCTTTTTTGGAACCTGGTTTTTCTATAAAAGCACTAACATTTATCACTGCTTTATGCGGTTCTGTGCCTCTCCCCTTCCCCTCAGTTTTTTTTTTTATTTCTGACTCCCTGATCTTGCACTATTACTTCTCTCTGCAAATTTAAACCTGCTTGAAATGGAGCAGAAAATTGATTACTTCTGAAAGTAATGTTTCCTTCTCACTGATTTGCAAGGTGTAGCCACAAGAATTACAAACTGAACTAATCCCAGTGTAGCTGCTTTTTCCTGTTTAAGAACCTAAAGCTTTGTAGTCCCTTTCTGTTTTTTAGTTGGAATTAAAATTAGTTAGTTGAAAAAACCTGGCAGAATACCACTATAGCAAACTAAGAAAATACCGTGATGTTACAGTGAAGATACAGCTACAGTGACAACCCGGAAAATACTACTGTGAATGGCTCGCTTAGAAAAAGTTGGGCAGAGGAGTTGCCCATTGAGTAAGTAAAATGCTTGAGTTAAAACAGGAATGGCGCACAATGTCCAGGTCTACCCTAAATCTTTTAGAACCCTTTGATTTTAAATCATTTAATCGGTGGTCCAAATCACAATCCTTGTAAGGGTGTGATCCACTTTTAATAAATAGGTAAAAAGAAATAACATGAATGGCTGGCACGGTTAGGAAGCAAATTACCGAAATATTATCAGTGAATCCTTACAAAGAAAAGAGTGACAGGTTCCTTGAAAGATAAGCTATAATAATAATAAGAATAATAATAATTATTATTATTTTAAAAAGAAGCTTGCTGTTGGGTCTTCTTTGTCATCCTGTGGAACAGATGGGAGGTCTTTTGACAGCTGTCTCATAGTAGGGCTTCCCACCTATTCTGGAAGCAGCCTGGGAGAAGGTGGGCTTTTGCTCTTTCCTTCCTTTGTGCCTCACTGAGGCGAGAAGGGTTGGTTCTAGCTCTCTCATTCAGTGGAGTCCCTTGCTTCCATATAAGGCCATCGTGCTTTCACACTTCCTGCTTCAGCTCCTTTTTCTTTCCCCCTCCCTTCTCCCCTTCCTTGCCCTGGATCCAGCCTTGCTCCATGTGGCACAGTCCTAACGATTCACAGCTGTCTGAAAGTGCCGTCCGCTCAGCCTTTTAACTTCCTTTCTTCCTTGGAGGAAGAACTTCGGGACGGCTTTTATAACCCGTCTCACATTCTTGTTCTTTTTTTTTTTTCTTTTTTTTTTTTCTTTTTTTAGAGCATTGACCCACTTCCCCCTCATTTCAAAAGGGGGAACCTCAGCATCCTGAAGAAGAAGTGGGAAAATCCAAGCTTGGGGACGGAAGTCCGGAAGGAAGCCGTGGAAAGCAGCCGTGCTGAGGTTAGGCAGAAGGCTGTCAGCCCTGGTGGTGGAATTGAAAGCGGCTCTGCTTCCCTAGCCGAAATTAACAAAACCTCAGGGATTAGCCCAAGATTGAGACTTCAGTCCTCTTCCAGATTGTTTGACCGGTTCAGATATCCCAGTGTTGGCAGCGAAGACGATAAAGCACAGTCATCTCAGAGTGGGGAAATGGAAAATTGTCTTAGAGAACCCAGGCAAGACATAGGAAAGCTGGAGACCAGTGAAATCCCAGAATCGCCAGGGAAAATAGAGAAGTTTAATGTTCCTCTAAGCAAACTAAAGATGATGTTTGAGAGGGGGGAAGCAGTTCAAACAAAGGTAAGGAACGATTTGCTTCAGTTCTCCCTGGCTCTTGGAAAGAAAAAAATAAATAAATTGCAAAAGGGTGATTAAAATCTGCCTGCCGTGCAAGTGGGTATCTTTTATTTGTCCCATTGTCAAAAAATATCCCCTGTGTGATAGCGCAGTAAATTCTTGCTCAAAGGAGAAAAGAGTTTGTGTTGCAGAATGCAGGATTTTAGAATGCCAACAGCTGTTGCAAAAAGAAACTTAATTAACTGAGGTTAGCCTAATTGGGGTGTTGGCCCTATTGAAGCCTCCAAAGCAATTGAGAAGTGTGCATGCATGCAATTGTGAAAAGAACCTGGGGAATGTGTGTGTGCGCGCATATTGTGATTGCAGTACAACCGTTCCTTGATTATTACCAGTATTATTTTGAGTTGTAGAAACGAATGTTTGAAACCACAATTTTTGCACTCTTCTCTGTCGGCATCCTGGCAAATGTTTCTGTCTCCTGCTAAATCTTCTCACAGGAAGAAACTGTGTGATGATAGTCTAAGAATGCCTGTCTTCGCCAGTTTTGACTTGCAAATTCATGGGCCTTGCATTTTCCTACAAGTACTCATGAAATCTGATCCAGCATGTGGACTACAGACTGTATCCCTGGGGAAAATTGCAAATTGAGTAACAAGAAAATGAGTTGCATATGGTAGTGGCTTGAAGCAGTCTTTGGTTGACTTTTCCCAGTTTCTTCATAGTTTCCCGTCAGTTTAGTCCCTTGTATGTATTCCAAGTATATGCTGGAATATAAACAAAATATAGTTGTGATTTAAAATTCCTTAGGGCTTTGAAAAGGCGAATTACTTTGGAGTCAAGCTAAATTTTATAAATTAGATCTCCAAATCTAGGTTGCCACAGGAGCAGTTTATTTTACCTTAACTAGATACAGCCTGCTATGCTGATTAAGTGGTCCAATTAGATCTGAAATAGCTGGGTGTGTACAGCTATCTCAAGACATGTGGACACCTGATCTGTAGACAGAGATTACTCACCTTAAACATGTTTCAAAACTTAATGTAGATGCTGCCTGTATTGGTTCTAGGCCAAATTCAAAGTCAGTTAAACATGCTAGGAATATGCAAATTTTCCAGTTTTACAAAATCTTTAAGTTATAAAAGAAAACTGGCCCATAGAGAAAATATTTTATACTTTTTATAATTAGAAAGCTATTCTTAGCTGTAGAGAAATGACCTTGCAGAAAGAATGTTTCAGCCTGAAGACATAATCTTTAGTTGCATATTTATCATTGTTTACATTTTTAAAAAAAGATATCATAAAAATCTGCATTGTAAAAGTTATATCCTAATAGAAATGATTGTTACATAGTTTTGCATCACTGACAAATTAGTAGTACAGAAAATATGCTAGAGCAGCATATTTTGGATTTCACATGAACAAAAGTTATGATGATAAACTAGTTGTTTTAGGTATTTTTCCCTTCCTCTTTCTAGTAGCTAAACTTTAATCAATTTTGTGTAAAATATATATGCAATGGACAGAATTAGTTTACTGCAAGGCTCTGGAAACTTCAGATCAGGATTGGAATATATAATGCAGTTCTCATTGATTCATATGCCTGATGTGTCCTCAGTGTACCAACCTGATATGTCCAGAATCCACTAAAATACATATATAGTTGCATATGGGTGTTATGTGTTGGGTTATCCAATATCTGGGAGTAGATGACAGCATTACAGAAATACTGATGTCTCTGTCAGTGCTGTCTCTGAAATCCATTAAGCATGTCCTCTTAACCTCACGTGTAGCTAGCTATTCCTGCAAATTGCAGATCCAGAGACCAAACAAATAAAAGAGAAGGTTGTAGACTGAGCAATTGAAGGTATTGGAATGGGGATAGAGGAGAATCAATACCATAGCAGTAAGAAAAGGACAAGAAGCTAGCTCCTCGTACATATGACAAGTTTTGCTTAGTCCAGAATTAATACATAATAAGAATCGCCAGATATTTTAGGCTGTGATAAGTCTTATCTGATCTTACAATTGGGAAATGCTTTCTATTGATTTATAATCATTCTCTTTAAAATAAGATGAAACAATAGATTTACAATGAACTTTCAGGAGCAAGAATTGTTAGTTTTAAATTGTAGTTTCTCCAATTCCATTTTAAATTGCTGTTATCAAATTTTAGTAATTTGTTTCTAGAACTCTGCACTTTGATATGGACCAAATTAATCAATTAGTTAATCATCAACAACAATAACATTATCATCCTGAACTTCCAGGAACAAGAATTGGTTTAATAACTATTGTTTAATAACTATAACATTCATGTATAGCAGTAAGAAGTAAACATCTTTATTGTATTGAAAACTGCAAACAAAATCTGGTTTAAATGTTTTGTAGACAAGAATGGGATTTTATACACCCCCCCCCCCCCCATTCTTCTGTTTAAGAATATTTTTAACCCATTTTGTTGATAAATGCAGGAGGGGTATACAAACTGTCAATGTAAAT
>JAEANM010000379.1:0-37363 GCA_017656035.1 Myanophis thanlyinensis | reverse complement strand
ACACACACACACACACACAAAATCTATGAAAACAGATATATATTTATTTAAATTGAATTTTTATTTTTATCCAATATTTTAATACTTTTGAAGTAAAAATGTATCTAAATATAATTTTCTATTTAAGATACATTTAATAATTTAGTTTATTCAGCATGAAATGGAGCTTAGTTATGTAGTATGAAGTTGCATATTCTGCAATATTAGGACTGTTTGTGAGTCAACAGCAGGTCATAGGAGGAGCTGCTCTGGGATAGAGATGACAGTTGCTCTTTAAAAATTATGATTTAAATTGACTTGATTTAAATCAAGCCTTTTTACTAGTGATTTAAATCAAATCCACCCTATCATGAAGTCAATACAAGTCAAACTTGACTCAAAGGAGACTTTATGTCTACATAGGTGTTTTTCTGAATGTTTTAGAGTACTTAGGAATTAATGAATAAAAGAAAGCAAACACTTTTAAGTTACAGGTAGCAATTAAAGCACAAATTAATACAGGAAAATCATGTTAGACCTCATAGCCTGTAACTATCCCTAAATAGGGAAGGCATTACATCAACATGCAGAAACAAACTATTCCTTGTCATAATAATATAGAGCTAATATTTTACATCTCTCAGAAAACTATGTTAACATATTGCTAAAATATTTTCAGCATGGGTAGAGACAATGCTATTCAACAGCTAGCTCTTTATGATAGGGAGAGTACAGGAAGGAAAAAAACCCAAACAAACAAGTTATTTGTTACAAATTAAAGCCAAGGTTTAACTTTCTCAGTTTTTTAAAAGCTTGAACTATTGTTTCAGGCAAAGCTGTTATATTTTAATAAAGTTATGATCAAGTTAAAGTGAATAATTACATCACATTACTGGCTCTGTTATGCTGGAGTATAAAATGGTGCAGGTGTCTCAAAGAGGTGCTGTAAGGTCTCTTTCAGTTTTCCACTGCTGTTTTAGTCTTCCTTTAAGTAAGGAAAACAAGCACTCCTCTTGCTCAGAATGCAAGGTTAATAATATCGGCACTTAGGTAAAAAGCACATGGCCAAATGAGCAAGGACATTAATTACTTCATCAAAAGTGCTAAGATGATGACAAAATAACTTTTTGCAAAATACTATGAGCTTATTTCTTACTAATAAAATGGTAATTTAGGACAATATATTGCTTACACTGAATAGACTCCAACTACAAAAAAATCTGAAACTTACCTCTATTGTAATTGTAATTTATTCGGGGTATATTATTTACCAACTGCTAGCAATAGCACTTAGATTTACATACCGCTTCACAGTGCTTTCCAACCCTCTCTAAATGGTTTAGAGTCAGCCTATTGCCCCCCAAAATCTGGGTCCTCCATTTACCTCAGATGGAATATATTTATGAATTTTTAATGTGGCAATAAGTAATTTGTGTTAGAATGTTATATGTTTTAAAATTATAATTTTAAATCAACACTAAATGTTCTGCATAATTACTTGGACAATATATTTTTACATTTCTCTATTTTCATCAGAAAGTAATCTCTTTTAAAGATAATTCAAATAACATTTAATTCATTTAATTTTAAATGAATTAATGTTTAAATTAATAAAATATTTAAGCTCAGTCATGATCTATATTTTATTTTATAAAAGTTGTTACAGTATTCTCTTTTCATAAACAAAACTATTTTTAAAATATAATTTTAGCAGAAGCCTAGAAAAGTATAATTCACATTGCAATCCTGAATAAACACATGTTTTAAAGTTCAATTATTGTAACTACCATTAAGTTCAAAGGAGCGACTTTGAGATAAATGAATATAAAGCTGCAATATTCCACATATGAATCTGAGAGTAAGCCCCTCTGAAATAACGATACAAAGCTTTGAGAAGATTAGACATTGTAGGTATGTTTCCCTTTAAAGGACCTAAAATTGCACACCTATAGCTGTAATTCTAAATAAACTTTACTTCACTAAACAATAGGGAGGTTATGTTAATATAAATACAAATAAAGAATAAGGTTTTTTTAGAAAATGGAACTTTGATGTTATATATGCTGATAGCAGCAAGAACAAAAATGCAAGGATACTTTGATCCCCACAGTAGACAAATAGCTGCAACAGTTGATAGAGTTAGCAGAGATAACTGAATAGACTGCATTCATTAAAGAAAAGAACACCATTTTATTTCTACTTGGAAACAACTTTTAGACTTTGTTCTTGAAGTGGGAAAAAATGAAACTTTGATTTTGGGTTTTGCTGATTAGATAAGTTTGTTGTTATAAAAAATAGCTAGTATATATTATATAATAGTAAAAAGCTGAGGTTGTATATTACGGTATTACTTTTTTCTACTGTACCAAAGAGTTGGATGTTAATGCTTTTTTTTCTTTTCCTTTTCTCCTACACTTTTTCCTCTTCCCCTTTTTCTCCCATATTTCCCAATTTTCCATGTATTTCTGTATTTTATATTTTGATAAACTAATAAAAATTTGAGAAAAAGTGGAGAAAAAAATATTGTAAAAATCTTATATCCTTTTAATCTTAACACAAGCTATTGCAGAATTTTAAAAGAAAGAACACAAATAAAGAACAGGTTCAAAATGTATGTTCACCAACATGCCTTCAATTGCTATTAAAATGCAGATTGTGTAGATTCTACTAAGAGTTATAAATGTATTTTCATATACTTGAAGAGAAGTTAGCATGCTTAAGTGCCACAAAATTTGACCTCAAGTTTTTTAAGATTCCTTGTTTTGAATATAGCTGTGATAATTTTGACAGTGCACTCTTTTAGGACTCCTTATTTTTTGTTACGTGTAACCAATATAAAATGTAATTGTACTCATTGTATTCAATTAAAATATAATTGGACCCCTACATTCAAAGGCACAGACTAAAGTACTTTAAGCATGCAGCGGAGCTTTAGCACTGCCGAGTGGGGCATTTTTAGGGAAAGATTGAAAGCAGCTTTTCAGAGGATAAACAGCAGTAGCACATACCAGTTCCTTCTTGCCACAAGACTCACTATTAAGGCATCCAAGGAGAACAGAAAGTGATTACTCATAATGCCAGATCAGTTATTAAAAAAAATAAAAAGCCAAAATACTTGGCCTGGGTAAAGGCCAGAGGGAGAAAAAGCAGACAAAGTGTGTTCTAGGAACAAGAACAAAAGGTAAGAACAAAAGGTGACAAAACCACCAGGGCAGAACTGTTTGTTAAAGACACTATGATCCACAGAGTCAGCACTTTGGTGACTTTTACCTGAGCTGAAAAGGTGCCTGCTGGCGACGGTGGAGATGGCGTTTCCTGCCGATGGCTGTCTTCTTCCTCCTGTGAATCATCCAGGAGGACTTTACTGTTCTTGTTGAGCTTCCACATTATGCGTGGAGGAGGGAGGAAGAGGAAGGGGGAGGAGGAGGTAAAAAAAGTGGACCGGTCCTTCTTATTTATACCTGAGAAAGTTTGAGAAAGAACCAGGTGAAATGGCAATGACTTCGCTATTCAGCCACCGGTTTATAGAGATAGTAAGCTTTCCGGAGAAACAGCTAAAGGAAGGCAGGCAGATCGATCCTAAGATGTGGGGGCAGATTTCCAGAAAAGCCACGGGGAGGGGAGGCACCAGGGGAAAAAAAGTGAAACACACAACCCCACTGTGCACACAGAGACCTAGCGCCTTCTCTGCTGGGTTTGTCGTACAGAGCAGATTTCCCTCACCCCGTCCGAGCCTAACCCCATTGCTGTCTAAGGAGTTTCTCGGGGCTCAAATATATGGGTGTCCCCGCTGACTCAGCCACGTCAAAAGGGGGTGGGTGCAGTCTGTACGTGCTCAGAGACACCTTTGCCAGAGAAAAGGGGCGGGGGGGGGACGCCACAAAGTACGCGAAGAGGGCAGTATAGCCCGACCTTTAAGGCTCAGCGTTGGGAGACAGGTACTCTTCCCGCGTCCCCACAGGCAACCCTCTCCATCCCAGTTTTCTCTGCAAAAGCGGAGACGGCGACGAGCCGCCCCTCCACCATCCCACCCCATCCAGAGACGCTCCATGCGGCGGGGAGGGGGGGGGTGAGTCGCTACTGTTGCCGCCGCGGGGACGAAACAGAGAAAGAAGGCCCTGGTTAGGGATGTTCGGGCTGCCAAACCCCGTCCAACCCACCGACCAGGACCCTTGCCGCCCCCTCACCTGTGTCCGTTCCGCCTCGTCGTCAGAGCCGCCACCGCAGCGTTGTAGAGCCTGCGAGCGGCCGCTGCCATGTTTGCGGCTGACTGGGCGATGGGAGGGAGCCGGAGCGAGGAAGAGCGCGAGCGGCAGCTGGGAGGTTGCTGGGGAGGGGAGGGGAAGGGGGATGGGGTGGAGGGAGAGCAGGGAGGGGGAGTGCGTGCAAGGGGCTTGCTACGTCGTCACAGCAACCTGGCAGTGCGCGCGCGCGCGCGCGGCGCCGGTCTTAAAAGGGGAGAGGGGAGGCAGAGAGAGGTGGGGGGGGTCGAGATTTCCTCAAAGACCCTCCCCCTCTCTGCCTTCCTCGTGCTCTCCGCATTGGTGGCGCAGAGGTGTGTGTGTTTGCGGGGAGGGGGGGGGATTCCTCGAAAACTCGTGACATAACTTAAATGCCTGCGGGACAAAAGTGGAACCGTCATCCCCTTCCTTGGCCAATCGGCTCTTCCAGCCCGCCGACCGATTCAGACGAGAACTTTTCCGCTCATTCCTCTGTTGGCGGGAATGAAATTTAGCAATTGCCGTAGGTCCCAAGAGTCCCAGCGCGCAGAGAAAAGCCGCCTTATCTCCGCCCTCGGGGGTACATTGGGACCTTAAGGGCCCTCGCCTCGGTTTAAACGGACCATGAAAGCACACCTCAGTATTATGGGGTGGAGCCGCCAAGCCTTTTAGTAGTTTTTAAGGCGACACAAAATTGGGGAGCTTTATGCTTCTATATCCCTCATACTTCTACCATCGGGCAAGAGATAAAAAAGCATAACCAGGCGGACAAACAGGCTGAAAAATAGCTTCTATTCACGGGCGGTCAGATTTCTATATGCCACACAACACCACGACTAGACTTAATAGGACACAGTGCTAGTGCCATGTACAACATGTATATATCAGTGGAATAATGTGTGTGTGGCTCATTCAATTTCACTGCACACATGTGCATTTACAATAAAGGATTAAATTGAATTGGGAGGGGGGGTTGTACTGCAAGTGACTAGCGTCCAGTAAAACTCATGCCAGCATAATTTGAAAAATTGAAATGCCACAAGACTTCTGTGACTTTCCCCTGGACTGAGAGCCACTTTGGTTAATAGTTCCCACTAGGTTAGAAACTGGGAAACTGAGGTCCCAGTCCTGCCTTGGGCTTAGAAGCCATTCAGGCAATTTTGAGGTAGTCACTCAGCCCTAGGAAGAAAGAAGGTCATGGCAAACCACTTCTGAAAACACTGCCAAGAAACTTGGACTGGTCTGGCCAGTTGCCAAGAGTCAATATTGACTTGAAGATACATGAATACATTTATTGTAATATAGTTTATACAGCAATTAAATATGTGCATAGATGTAAGAGAAACTAAACAACTGGAGTTAGTTCCTCCAGTCATTGATAGACATGGGTCGTGTTTAGACCAAACAATGGTCGTATTATGACCAAATTCTTTAAAGTTGCATTTCCATTAAAATGTTTTAACAAGATATATAGATAGCAAAGATATAGATAACATGGCAGAGATCATTTCCTTACCAGTAACTGATTCCACCTTATATTGCCTTCCCCACACCTTAGGTGAAGTGGTCTTCACTTTTTAGATAGCACAATAATATAACAAGCATGAAATTTGTTGATCTCTATCCCACCTCTTACCTCTCTTCTGACTTGATGCTTCATGGTGCTGTGGGTCTCATCTAGGAAAGCAGTTGAGTAATTATTCTCAAAAAAAATTAAAGTGTTGTTCAAGGAATATATGGAAATCACATATGCACTGAAATAATTCTTTGCATTGGTCTCTGCTGCAGAAGATATAGGACAGACACTTGAGCCTACTGACATAGAGAGGGAATTGGAACCAGTAAAACACACTAAGGAAACAATAGAAGATATTGTAGGACATCATTACAAGCTCAGGTATCTGTTCTATAACAACTCTCTGAGTCTTGGTGGCATTCACTTGAGAATTGTTAATGGAAAATGGGTGATTTAATGCATGTGTGTTATAGCTTAAAACTAATAAAAATATAAGGAAACATGAGACAAAAATATCAGATGAATAAAGCCCATTACTCTCCAGATTAAAAGAGGGAATACAGGTAATCCTTGATTTATGTCCACAATTGAACCCAAAATTTTTGTTGCCCCATTTTATGACCTTCCATAGTAGTTAAATGAATCTTTACAGTTGCTAATATAATAACACAGTTCTCCATTGACTGTCAAAAGGTAGCAAAAAGTGATCATATGACTCTGGCACACAACTGTCATAAATATGAATTAGTTGTCAAACATCTGAATTCTAATCATTTGACCATGGAGATGCTGCAACAGTTGTGTGAAAACTCATAAGTTACTTTTTTCAGTGTCATAACTTTGAACAATCACTAAATAAATGACTATGTTGAGGACTACCTGTATTTTACAACATCCCCATCCACCAGGCCTGTTGAAAAAGCCAGTTTGTTATGGCCTTTCTGAAACCCAGTATGTCACTAGATCTCAGTGAAACATTATTCCTAGAAGAGGGCCAGCAACAGAAAATGTTCATTCCAGGGCATCTAGACTGATTCTTGGATGGTTCTTAAGTGATCTGAAATATGCTTTTTTTTCCCTATAAAATCTTATAGATTGACAGAACCAACTGGGAGAAGGAGGTTCCCCAAAGTCCAGATTCTCTATCAAGAGTTCTAAAAATGATAACCAGTACCTTAAATTGTTCTTGGAAGCCAACTGGTAACTGGTGTTGTTCCCAAAATAGTACAACAGCAGTGTCGTGAAACATTCATGGCTATTTCAACCATTGCATTCTACGCAAACTGTAGCTTCAAAGTGGTTTTCAATTATAGCCCTATGTACATTGCAATAGTCCAATATTGGACATGTCCTAATACATGAATGATTGAGCCTGCTGTTCTAGAAAAGGTCATGGCTGTCACAGAAAACTGAGTTGTGCAAATGAAGAAGGCTTTGCTAAGTTTCAAGCAGAAACTGGGACTCAAGAAAGACCCCAAGATATAGAGGGATGTAATCCCATCCAGGAAATATTCCTGGAATCAGATGACTTTGTCACCCAAAGCCATGCCATATTCCTGGGATTGAACCAAAGCTTTTTCTTTTTTTAAATTCAAATTCTAAGCGCATCCAGACACAAACCAGGACGCCAGTTCACTTTGGTATTAATATGCAAAGCTATGCCAGCATGTAACTCTCCTTAACAATTTCATGTAGATGCTGAGCCCTGTGATACCTCATATTCAAAGGACCTCAGACTCAACTGCTCCCTTTTCATCACTACCAGCTAAAACTGCTTTTTCAGGAAGAGGAAAGGCACTGTAATACTATGCTCCTCATTCCCAACCCTCTGAGGTGGTCCAAGTGGCATCGTGGTTGATGACACTGAAAGCTGCTGAAAGATCATACAACACCTGGTCTTGCCAAAAATAATCTACAAGTGCAATCAGTGCAGTTCTTGTGCTGAAATAAGCTTTTATTTAAAGTCTCACATCTCATCCCAGATAATATCGCAAGTCACTTCTGGCCCAGTTGGCATCCCAATGAATTTGAGGATTAGATTAATCCTTCGGATGCAGAGAGTATTTCTCACAGAGGTTCTGTAATTGATCTTCCAGCAAATCTATCTCAAATGGAATCTAGGTCACTTTAAACAGACACTGAGAAACAATAAAAGCTGTGAAATATTGTTTTACCAGTCTACCCTGGAATCTGTTGGATTACTTCCTTGCTTTCCACCAGCTGTGTTCTAAGGGTCTCTTCTGCTTCATCTCCTAGAATACTTATTTAAACCAAGAAGTCCCTTTGGATCAGCAAGTTAGGAGAGGCTGATAGGTATAAACATGTTCAAGGCTGCAGCTTCCTTCTTGTTCCAATTAAAACGAAGTTTCAGAAGGACTGCCCACCAGAATCACAAAGTTCTCCAAACAATTTCTTTAAGTTGTAAGATAATTTTAAAAATAGTTTTATTGATTCTTTAAATAAATAATAATTGACACTATAAATCTGAAAGAAGGAATAGAATGTACAAAGAAAGAGAAAAAAGAATATTTAAAGTGAATTCCAATCATTATTAAAAGTACAAACAAATTTAGTAATTCTTTACCCACCCCCAATAAGGTTACATAGAAATATCTCTTCTTCCCTTAAGCCATCCCTTAATAATACACAAATCCATAAATCATTAGCATTTCAGTCCTGGTCTCAATAAAATAATAGAAGGTTCCCAGATTTCCATTTAGAAACATGTATTGTTTTAACCTACGTCAAACAAGCCAACTATGTACTACTTCCATTTATTTCTAACAGTCTTTAATTCATTTAGATGTCA
This sequence comes from Myanophis thanlyinensis, assembly GCA_017656035.1. Lineage (NCBI taxonomy): Eukaryota > Metazoa > Chordata > Lepidosauria > Squamata > Homalopsidae > Myanophis > Myanophis thanlyinensis. The sequence continues at coordinate 28,839 of JAEANM010000379.1, read as the reverse complement.
TAGAATTTGATCTCAATTTCTTTTTCGGTTTCAAAGACTTCTTCAAGTCTTCAAGTTTACTTCAAGTAAACCTCTGTATAAGTCCAATAAGAATGCAAAACTATCCAATTATCAATTATCCAGGTTGTTCTCTTGGCTTTTAATTGGCATTTCCGCTAAACTGTCATCTGTTTTATAATTCACATTAGTTTTTATTTTACAATATTTTAATAATTTTTTAATATTCTAATAGTTCTACATCAAGTAAAGTTTGTTTCAGCTTTTTATCCTGTAGACTTTCCGAGGTATTCTCTTTCGCATTGTCATTTCTTCTTGAACAACATTTGGAAATAATCTGTCCATAGAAGCAGACTTGTTACATTGCAGCTCTTATTTACTGACCCTATTCTTCAAAGATCTGAAGTATTTCACATGTAATCCTATTTTCTATTATTTTGTCTGACCAAAGATAAAAGGCAAACCCTTTCTCCCCTGCAATCCTTAATCCCTTCTAATGTCCTATTTCTGAAATCACAAAAGCTCAAATTTCTCTTATAACTGAAGATAGATTAAATAATTTAGTTTCCACAAAGATGCTATTTATTTATATATTTCTTTCCAAAAGCTTGTAGCAAAAGACCTAATATTCCATTTTTTTCTGATTATTTAATTTGTTTATAACTAAGTCTTATATAGCTTTTTAAAAGTTCTTTATTTCTGTTCTGTTTCAAAGTTGTTGACACACATGTACAAACAATACCTTAAAAGCAAGCATATTTACCACAATTTAGGCATCTAACAGAAAACAGAAATAACTAGTAAATAATATGCTTGCCTGAAAGGAGCCAAATACAGTCCAGGAAGCAATGCATAGTCCAGAGATGGTTTAAAAGTCACAGGATGCCAAACTAAATCAGCCTGTCCAAGGGTCAAGAGTTAAAAACAAGCAGGAACACAGTTCAAGAACAGCTGTCTCCAACAAGCACAGGAGATACCTAAATCTGTCTGTAGTCAGCTGGCTACAATTATTCATGTTTTGCCTTTGTTTTTGAGAACCCTCTTGGAGGTGCATTGCTCAATTCTGTATGCTCCTAAACCTGAGGCTTGAGGATTGTGCCTTGTCATCTGACTGCTCCAGATGAACAGGAGATGCTTATGGCTGATTAGCCTCAATTAAATTTTGGCTTACTGATTCCTGAGGCTGACAATTCTGAAGCACAGGCTCAGCTGGAGCAACATTGTAAGATTCAAGACCAGGCTTTGAATTGTAGCTGGTAACAATTTCAAATTATTCAAATTATTAAGCTTATAGGTTTTCTCTTATCCTGCAATGAAGATAAACTCACCATGTAGTTTTGCAAACTTGTGATTCTGAAGATCTCTATTTGCCTTCAGATATTTCAAAAATTTCCAAAAGTGATTAGAAAGTGGGATTAATGGATCCAATATCCTTAAAAATGCTCTGCTGTGCTTGAGAGATTGATGGTTTGTTTTGGTCTTCCTGGTTTTCAAGCCTACAAAGAACCACTGTCCTGTCGTTCCCTCAGGAGTAGCAACTATCCAAAGTACTAGTGGGTGATCTTCCATCTTCTCTTTTTCTGGAGAGATTCCAAAGAAATGATTTATTCACTGGTCCTTTGGTCATAACTTTGTGACATCATCTCTGCTCATTTGGAGATGTGTTAGTTCAGCAGTCTCCAACTTTCTGTCTTTGCGGACTGGCAGGGGATAGGGGATGGTTCTATACAAGCGGTGGGTGAGATTACAGGAGAAACTCCATTTGCACAATTTCCTTGCACAAATGGAGCTGTGTGTGCGCTCTTGCCTGCCTGCTACACACCTAAGTGGAGCTGCATGCATGTGCATGCTCACCTTCTGCTTCCGTGGCCCAGTTCTGAATGAACCGCAGCCCAGTAGTGGGCCGCAGTCGGGAGTTGGGGACCCCATGTTAGTTAACTGTTCCTCACCCAGAAGTCCAATGGTCATAGGGTATTATCTGTCATTTAAAAATAGAAATCAAACTATATAAATAAGTATATAATTTCTTATGTGGATAGAAGTAAGGATTGGATCCTGTCCCAAGGATCTATGTGGGAAAGTTTTAATTTGCTTCATAAATGATCTTGACTTAGAAAGTAGCAATAAGCTGGCTACATTTGTAGAAGATGCTATAGATGGGCAGTCAATCAATTCCTTTAAATACATAAACTGTGTGGCCCCATGTGCAGGAATTCTGTATGGTCTAAAAAGGGGGGTCTCCATCAGTATTTAGCTGTATATGCAGAGAGCTCCCTATTATATTATTAGAGCTCCAAATGCAAAGGATGCTTCTGGCAGAAGCTGACGCTGATGTGACCAGTGCCAGATTGGGAATACTTTTTTATGCTTTATCTTTCCTGATTAATGACCACAGATAAGCTTCAATTTACAACAGTTCATTTAGTGATGGTTCAAAGTTACAACGGCACTAAAAATGTGACTATTTTTTATGCTTATAATTGTTGCATCATCCCCATGATTACATGATTTACATTTGGATGCTTGATAACTGGTTCATACTTATGACCGTTGCAGCGTCCAAGGGATCATGTGATTAGCTTTTGTGACCTTCTGACAAGCAAATCCAAAGGGGAAGCCAGATTCACTTAACAACCATGTCACTGATTTAACAACCGTAGTGATTCACTTAACAAAATGTTGCAAGAAAAGTTGTAAAATGGGACAAAACTCACTTAACACATTTCTCACTTAGCAGCACAAATGCTGGGCTCAATTGTGATCGTAAGTCAAGGATGATCTGTAGTCAAATACAGTCCTGATCATCTTAGGGCTATGCAATTTGGTTTATGTATATACAGGTAGTTCTTGACTTAAAACTATTCATGTAATAACCAAAGTTACAGGAGCACTGAAAAAAGTGATTTATGACCATTTTCCATACTTACAACCATTGCAACATCCTGATCAAAGTCACATGATCCAAATTCAGCTGTTTGGCAACTGGCATGTATTTATGACAGTTGCACTGACTGTCCCGGTGTCAATTATCACCATTTGTAACCTTCCCAGCTGGCTTCCGACAAACAAAGTCAATGGGGGAAGACAGATTCACTTAACAACCGCAGTGATTTGCTTAACAACTGTGACAAAAAAGGTCATAAGTTGAGGCACAACACTTAACAGCTGCCTTGTGTAGCTACTGAAATTTTGGGCTCAATTGTAGTTGTATGTCGACTATACATGATATAAGTCTATCGTTTATATAAATCTTGCTTAGTAAATTATGTAAAGGAAGCTGGGGTGAAATTTACAATATTCTCGTCTGGCTCTCTCTCATCTTTGGCTACAGATTAGCTGTATGCAAAGCATCATCCTTTCCCCATTTTCTTTTTCCAGGATATTGAATTGTGACTAGTGTGGGAGCTAGCCATTTCTTTCCTTTTTGGTCAAGCAACGGATGAACCTTTGTGCCTTCAGGCTCATTTGCATCACATGCAGCCTCCAGTCTTTGTTCCTGGCGCCTGTCTGCAGCCGTACTTGAAGATCATCTTCTCTATCATGGTCCAGCCACTGAGGCACCTCACTTGTAGTTATTAGTAATAGTGCCTGATTGGGGAACAAAAGGGAAAAAAAGGCCTGTCGTTGGCCCCTTATAGCAATTGCTCAAACCCCTTAACAAAGGGTTGATGAAATATATGCAAAATTTACTGGAAGTGTGTGTATATATATTCAGTGTATCCATTTATTTATTGATGAGATGAGCTTTTGTATGCAAAGTGAAGCAATTGAGAGAATTTTAATTGCTTCAGTGCCTACAGTAGTTTGATTCCAAGCATTGAGGACAGGATGGTTTTCTCACTGTTGGTCAGCTGGCAGGAAAACATTGACCTTGTCCCCAAAACAACCAACCTGAGCTGTCCCTCTGGTGTGCTCATTCCTAATCCTGTCCTTTCTGGTCACTCCTAAAGAGAACCTCAACATCCTCATCTCTGCTACCTCCATCTCTGCCTCTTGTCTTTTCCTCACTGCTACAGTCTCTAACCCATTCAACATAAACATGCAAACCTTGCTTTATTCTTTCTGTTATAATTAACTGCCTTTGGGGACCACGTTTTATTTCAGATTGGTATTGCTGTAAAGTTTATATATTAATAAAAGTAATAATTTATGTTGGTAGATATCAACTGCTTCCACAATAGTTCTCTTGACATGGAGTCAAATGCAGATTTGAAATACATAAAACTGCATAAAGATAACTTTTTGATTGTTAGATTTATTTCTCTACTACTGGTAGGAGGTGTAGTATTATTGCTTGGTCTGTTTCAAATCTAAAATGGTCTACAACCAGCCTTTTCTTCAGCTAGGATATTATCTTCAAGCCAGTCATATAATGTCTCATTTAGGTATTTAGCATAGATTTTGCTAATTATATTTTAAAAACTGTTTGCATAGTAGTTGACCAGAATTTTCTTTTGTCCTTTTTTAAAGATTGGAATTATTATGGCTGTACCCTAATCTTCTAGGATATGAGTGGTGTTGCCAATAAAAGTGAAAAATGCAGTAAGAACTGAAGTCCCACCAGTCAGTGTTGTTTTTGAGAATTTTAGTGGGAATAAAGTCATTATCTAGGGCCATTATGGCGAACCTATGGCACGGATCAGTGGTAAAATTCAATTTTTTTTACTACTGGTTCTGTGGGCGTGGCCATAGAATTAAATATCACAAGCACAGAATTACCAGTACCATTACAACTTCACCAAAGTTACAATGTAATAAGTGGAGAGGCAGTTTCTGTGAGCAAGGCAATAAAGATTAGACTAGACACAACTGCCTTATTTACAGGATTAACCCTGTAAAGTTAATCTTTACATGATTAACCCTGCAAAGTGGGGGAAAAAAACAAAAGGAGATTTCTTCTAATAACTGGTTCTCTGAACTGCTTATAATTGTTGCGAACTGGCTGAATTTCACCTCTGGCACGGGTGCCACAGGTGGCACGCAGAGCCATCTTGCTGGGCACAAGCTGTCTTCCAACTTACCTCAAGCTGAATATGCACATGTGATTGCTCATGCATGCATGCATAATTGCAAAGACCCAGCTGGTCTTTGGGCGTCCACTGTGCATGCGCACGATTGCAGCAGGAAATCCAGCTGGTCTTTGGTACTCTCCTACACATGCACACACAATTGCCTGTGCGCAGCATGTGTGCATTGCATGTGCAAAAGCTGCATGTATGCACAGATGGTGCAGTTGCACATGCAACGCACATGCAGGAGCTGCATGCAAGTGCGGATGGCACGTGCAAAGCACCTACTTTTCGGCACTTGGTAAGTAAAAGGTTCGCCACCACTGATCTACGGCTTCATTGGGCTTCAGTTGCTCGATTAGTTGACTTATATCTCTGATGGATACAAATCAGTGGTGGGATTCAGCCAGTTTGTGCCAGTTCGCCTGAACTGGTAGTTAATTGCTTGTGCAGTTTGGTGAACCCGCTGAAAATAAAGTGCAAGATATTTTTTTTTTATTTCTGTCTCCCTTCATTTAATAGCTCCAGGCAGACAGCCAAGAACCACTTAACAGGTGACTTAGTTGCAGTTGGAATGCAGCCAACACACCTTGAATAAAGTCAATAAACAATAGAAACTGATAGGATTAGTGCAGGGAAACACCCAGGAAACCTATCAATCACCCATTCAGTGATGGGATTAACCTCTTCCCTTCAGGAAGGACAAGATTACAAATATTTTAATTATAAAGAGTATAAAGAGATCACACCTGTGATCAGCCGATGTTCCCTGGAGTTCCCCAAGACCTTTTATAGCTGCTGCAGTATTGGCTACTTCTTGTTTTTTTCCTGAGGGGAAAAAGATACAGGAGGGAACAATGATGCAGCTTGATCACACAGGCCCTGAATTTAATGCATGTATGGTCCAGCCAACTGTATTTCTTCTACTCTGAAGCACCTAATTTAGAACATAGAGAACATAGAATAACAGAGTTGGAAGGGTTAATGGCTTTTGGCAGCACACCCAGACTTTCAATTTGCCTGAATGATTGCTCTTACTTTACTTCTCAGCTAGTGTTTTTGCTGTGGGGTTTTTGATTTGTTTTTAAAAAGGAAATGGCTGTTTTAATTTTTCTGCATTGTCCTTTTTGAGTGTACTTCCCTCACTCTTTTTGAAAGCTTCCAGTGATGGAGCACCCAGAATTTCTGAAGGCAAGCTATTCCATTCTTTGATTGGTCTCACATTTAGGAAATTTCTCCTTAGGTCTAGGTTGTTTCTCTCGTTTGTAAGTTTCCATCCATTGTTTCTTGTCATGCCTTTTGGTGCTTTGGAAAATAGATGGACCTCCTCATTTTTGTAGGAGCCCCTCAAATACTGGAACAGTGCAATTTTATGATGCTATTTTATTGTGAGTTGGGGAGATGGTTGGGAAAATGGATTAAATGAAAAAAAGGCATGGCTGAATTTATTTTTTTAAATCCTGTCAGCACTTCTCTAGATAAAAAGTGAAAGATCATTAAAAAGATCACTAGTATTGTAGAGTTGGGGCAATTTTGGCAGTCAGTTTGAAACAATCTCAAAATTTTCAGAGGAAAGAACTCATAAAATAGGCATGGATAACTTTCCTACCTTTCTGTAGTTGACTAGGTTGTGCCAGTTTTATGAAAGGTGGATGTCTCAGGTCTCTTCTCCCTGAGATCTACTGCTTTTTGCATCCTGGTGCTTCCACCTTTCTGTCTTAATGTAGCTGCTTTGTGATTTCTGCTGCCATTGCCTATCAGTTACATGCATGTATTTACCTGATGTTTTCCCACATAACCCTGGCATGTGAGACAGGTAAGAATTTCATGGATTATGTCATCATTGAAGAATAAACCAAAAAGTAGAGGAAAATAAAGTGGATAAAAATGAAATAAATGCAGTAGTGTGAGGCATATGACAAGGAAATCAGCACCCTTTCTCCTTTAGAAGGACATCATTTTCACAAATGATCTACTGCTGTGTTTCTCTGAAAATAAGACTGGGTCTTATTTTCTTTTGACCCCCAAAATAAGCACTTGGGGTTATTTTCAAGGAGGTCTTTTTTTTTTTTGAGGTGTAGGAGGCAGCAAGCTAAATCACCCCATGGCTTTGCTGGGCCCCTTAATCGTAGCCCGTGGATCAACTGATCCAGCAAGGGCCAGGAGTTCTGTCTCTCCGGGTTCCTGGAGATGTTTCCAGCTAGCCCCAGCCCTTCCCACGGCACCAGGCAACCTCACAGCCAAGGACCCCTTTCTTCTGTAGAGACTGGAATTCAATCCTTATGCCTGGTGTTGTGAACTATTGTGCCACAATGTATGTGAATCATTCTACCTCATGGCTTCATTGAGCTAAGACCACCTTGCTATGTTCGTTATCCTTTTTATCTATGATTAAATGCTTCTACGGCATTTGTTTTGCAAAGGAATGGGGGGGGGGGTGTCATACCTAATTTTATTCCTGGACAAGATCTATTTTTGCCTTTATAAAACCATAGTTTTGAAGTATGTATCCTAAGGGGTCTACCTTTTCTACATGGCTCATTAGAACTCCCTATAATTTGATGGTATGCTTTCAAGGTCCAGCCATTTATTACTCTCATTGCCATTGGTCTCATCAGTCATAATTTTACATGTAATTTTTTGCATCACTTCATTATCATGAAGGCAATAATTGGATAACAGCATAGTTTATCTTATCAGCCTATTTTAGTCTCCTGTTATATCTGTCATCTTCGAAGTCAGCTTGGTGGAATGTGTCAGTGTTTATGTAAAGAAAATTTAAATGTTATTGTATTATAAAATGTAAATTTTATTTTACAAATAAAATAAAATATAGTTTTAAGTGTAAAATTACTGGGTGGGGTAATCACCTTCTGTTGTGATGCCCATTGTGACCTGGAATGAAATTAACAAATCAACCATATTATTTGAGATGATGTTATAATCTAGTTCTACTTTAGACATGAAAATCAACTAGGTGACCTTGGGCCAGTCACTCACTCTCAGCCCTACTCACCTCATAGGGTTGCTGTTGTGGGGAAAACAGGAGGAGGAAGATTGTTGAATGTGTTTGCTGCCTTGTATTATTTGTAAAAATAAATGTGGGATACAAAAACAAACAAGCAAACAATAAACAAAATAATATGTAGTGCTCATCTCCCTACCCCCAGTATGTATATTTTCCTGGACAGTCATTCAACACTGCTCCATTTAGGATATTCAGATTTAAACAGTAAGTTAGATGAGCTAGACAGTAGCCATTATATTGACTTTAAATAGATGCTACAGCAATGAGGTCTCATCACAGGGGTCAGGAGAGCATCAACAGTAATGGATATATGGCATTAAAGTCCCTTCTAATTAATACATATGCAGTAAAGAAAATTAACATTAAGTCTCCAAGGCAGTTTTTCAATTTGTCGTTGTTACCTTTACCTTAACATTTGAACAATTGAGGTTGATGATAAATGTTAATAACTAAGACTCTGTGATGCCCATTGTGATACCAATGACCATTCCCAGGGGTTGGATGATAACGAATAAGGAGATGGATACTGCGATAGCTAAACCATTTCTGGCTCTGGCTCCCTTTTGATTCATTAATTCACTCAAGATGCAAAAAGTTAAGTTTCAAAAGCTCTGAAGTCAAAATCAGTTCTCTTATTAGGCTGATGTGTTGTGTTCCAGGAAACAAGGGAGAGAACGCACATTAAAGCAGAATGTCATTCTAAGGCAGGGCTGTCAAACTCCTGGCCCGTGGGCTGGATGAATCACCTGCTGGCCACACCCATGCCCAGTTTAGCGAAGGAGAAAAAAGTCCCAATATATCATGTGACAACACTGTGACACCCCTGTTCTAAAGGCTGTGAGAAGGCCTGGGATCTTTTCTTGAATTATCCTGGTCATGATTATTATTTGTGTTCCTGGAAGTGACATAACTGGGGCACCACAGGTTAGCTTTAAATTGCTACACAAGGCTTCACTGTAGTTTATTACCCAGAGAAACACAAACTCAGCATGTAACTTCATTCTACATTCAATCTTTACATTGTTAAATCTTTTAATCCAAATATTAAGCTTTGTGTTTCAGCATTTTTGGTGATTTTCCAAGAGGAGCAGCTTGCCTTCAGAGGTAGGTGCTTCATCATTGGTGATTTTTAAAAAGAGACTGGCAGCCACTTGTCCCAAACTGTATAGGGCAGGGGTGGGCAATTATGGCTCCTTCATGACTCGTAAACTTCAACTCCCAGAATTCTGGGAGTTGAAGTTTACGAGTCATGAAAGAGTCATAATTGCCCACCCCTGGTATAGGGTGTCCTGCTTGAGCATGGGGTTGGCATAGAAGACCTCCAAGATCCCTTCCAGCTCTATTCTGATTAAAGTTGAAGCTTTGTGTTTTGGCACTTAGTTTTAGGACTTCCTCTCATTTTTACTCCCACCGCCTCCCCTACTGAATAATAATTCTATAAACTTCAAATATTCAGCATTCCTTTACATGGTCAAAACTGTTTCACTGCTACTAAAATCATAGTTTTATATCTGCTTATAGTTTCCTGTAAACGTATGAATTCTTGAATTCTTTTTCCTTGTGTGTAAACATTTTGCCTTGGGAAATGCTTGTTGTCTTGGATATAACATACCTCTAGAGTGATGGCAAAATATAAGTAGCAGGGTGTTTCCTCTCTGGTGAATATCAGTGCTTCAGGCTGAGGAGATTCATGAGAGGTAAACATTTAAGGCAAGATTGTTTTATTACTGTTCTACAAAGGATGAATGCGATTGAACGTTTGCCACTATTTTTTTCCACTGGAGGAGGTAACAGCCCAACTCCAACTCTTTTACTTTTTCATTATTAAAGGAAACAATAAATCTTAGACATCACTCCAGTGGTAAAAGCCAAAACTCCTGCCAATTTTTTTTTCACTGCCTTTGACAAGAACCATATACTTTCACCACAAAAGATAGCTGGGACATCTTCCCAATTCACAACCTTCATGGCTAAGGAAAGTAAAATGATAAAATTTGTTTGATGCATACTCAGTGCAACAACTTCCAAATACTCTGTGCAAGAGTTTCGTTTCAACTACTCTTCTAAAAACTATCAGAATAGGATCCATCTGAGTTTCTGGGGATAAGGACAGAGAAATAGAGCATTGATTTAAAAAAAAAACCCCTATTGTTTTGTAACTCCCTTCTTCACTGTATTTCAGCTGGGCTGGGGATAATCAATGAAGTACACATTGGATGGATTGATTCTTCTTGGGGTAAGCAATCATGCTGATATCTGGGTGTCAAACATTGCATGACATGTAGATTGAAGTTGTTAACAGCTGAACACCAAATCCAGCTCTCAATCAAATCTGGAAGCTGAGCAAGGTGTCTGCTATACAAAGGAAGGAAGCAGTGTAAGAACAGTATCCCCAAACTGGTCTGACCATTTAGATTTGGATTCATAACCTATCGCAACAGAAATATAGCTCCCTAGTGATTATTGTGGGGCATGATAGGTCAGTGGTTAAAGACGCTTGTCAGGTGGAGAGCTTACAGTCCAGGTTAGAGACCTGGGTTCTGTGCACCAGAGTGAGCTGCTGTTACTTGCCCCAGCTGTTGTCCACCTACCAATTTAAAAGCATGAAAATGCAAGTAGATTAATAGGTACCATTTTGGTGAGAAGGTAACAGAATTCCATGTGCCTTTGGTGTATAGCCATGCTAGCCACATGACCACAAAAATGGCAAGATATGACAACACTAGCTTGCTCAGCTAAGAAACAGAGATAATCTTTATTGACTATCAAATATCCAGACAATCACTACTGTTTCTCAGGATCATGGCTAATCGATTATCTCCAACCTGGAAAGGTAGATTTCTGATCAGGCAACACCAGCATCCTTTCCTAGCTAGGTTTGTATAATACCCATCAGGTTCATTTCTTAATTCAAACATAATTTATATGCAAACATAGATTTAATCCATTCAGACTTGGTATTTACCAATAGCAGTCTGAGACAATGTCTCCAGTAACATGGCCATCAAGACTAAAGCAATCAGGCCAGAAGTGGAGATGGTACCACAGTGCTCATTCCCCTTTCTCTAGAATGGCCTGATGCCTTCCTCTACAGGTAATCCTCGGCTGACAACCATTCATTTAGTGGCTATTCAGAGTTATAACAGCACTAAAACATTTTCACACTTATGGCCATTGTAACATCCCCATGGTCATGTGAACAAAAATTCTGATGTTTGGCATCTGGCATTCATTCATTCATTCATTCATTCATTCATTCATTCATTCATTCATTCATATCTGCTGTTATTACAAGTTCTTTTCATTTCAGCTTTTTAAAATTCTTTTTAACCAAGCTGCGTCCTTGTTTAATTTCTTTGGGTTATCCCTTATCTGCACCCACTATTTCTTCTTCATCATGGACTGACAGATTCACTGCAGTCTCTTCATTGATAGAGTGGTAGAAACATTTTTGATTGTATTGAAATTGGAGGTTCTGCCTATAATTTGTAATTTGAGCTTCATGTCTGTTGACCTTCTTGGCTATAGCGTTATTTCCTATTTATTAATTCCAGTGTTTCCTTAAGATTCCTTGTTTCTAAGTTATATTTGTTAATTAGATATTCTTTGGTCTACTTCTTCAGCTTCTTTGGTTTCATCGGTTTATCCTACTTGCAGCTGATTACAGTTTGATGATCTTGTTTTCGAGTCTGATCTTCCATTTTGGTGGTTTGCCTCCTCGCCCCACTTTGTTGATTTTGCATCTCAGGTATTCAGTTTTACTGCAGCTGTGCTGTACATTAGTTGGTTTGTTTCTTGCAGTGAGATAGTGCTTATAATTGCTCTTACAGTATTGGCATTATTTAATGGTGTGCTAGCTGTCTCTTTGGAACAAGCTTCATTGCAGGCCACCTTATCATGTATTTTGTGCTGTTCTACATGCTCAGTGATTCTTTGATTCAACTTTTCTACTTCTTTCATTAGAGAATTTTGTTATTACTGAGGCAAAAAATAGAGTAATGCTTTCAGAATATAAACAATTCAATAGCTGTGCTGGCTTCTTCTACTGTGACATCCCCCTGATTTGCCTTTGCAGTTTGATTTACTTTTCACAAGACTGTCTGTGCTGGTTACCTAGCTAGCAGCCATGAATTCTAAAGTCCATTATTTATCCAATGTAAACTATTTTTGACATTTGTTGGACCTCTTAGTTCACTCTCACTCTTAGATTTCCTGACTTTGTAGATTCGGACTTTTTGCTACTATTCTGTTTTAATGTACTTACTATTTTGTTTTAGTGTACCTCTTTCCATTTTTAATACTTGTCCTTTCTGTCTCTCAGTTTCTCAGAGAGTTCTTTGTACAACTATTCTGGTCAATGAAAGAGGTACGGTGTACTCATTGTGCCTTTCAATGACTTACTAAACAACCTGAATGTAATTCATTGTGCTGTAACCATTTCTGAACCCTGCCTACTTCTTTGGCTGTGCATCACATAATGTTCTCAATATTCTTTTTGCTATTATCTTGGTGAAAATTTTGTACATGATTGAAAGAAGGCTTATTGGGCAATAGTTCTTTAAATCATCTTGGGCCCCTTTATTGTGTATAAAAATCACTAGCATCTTGTGTAAACAGTGACCACCAGCTTTCAGCATTTCAACCATACTACAGTCATTTTCTGAAGCTTTGCCATTTTTCATTGATTTTATGGCACTTGATACTTCCTCTACTGGGATATTTGGCATTTCCTCTCTTGTAGGTATTGTTAATTTTGAGTGATCTTGAACTTTGTATACCTCTGAATAGAATTTTCCAATTATTTGTACCGTTTCCTGTCTTGTGCTACACACACAGAGGCATCTTCACACACATTTTAATGCAGAAACTTTCTTACTTGTATTTGTAAGCTTGCATTTTGCTCTATTAATCGCTTTCTTTTCTTCAATTGTGTTTTTCACAAGCTTCACATTAAGCTGATGCATTTCTTCTTGGATATGTTTTCTTATGATCTTGCAAAGTTCTACGTACTCCAGTTTAATAGTGAAAATTCCAATATTCTTCATTGTCTGTTGTTTTTAGTTTTGTCCATAATTTCATCAGAAATTTTTGACTGTACAAAGTGTTTTTCTGGTGGTGCTATAAATATGACAGATTTAAGGATGCTTTTGGTTATTTGTTCATTTTGATCCGTAATGTTTATCTCTTCTAAATCGTACAAAAGAGCTACGCGATTTGATAAATTTATCTCAAAATCACTGCTCTTGTCTAACAGTTTATCACTTCTTTATTTTTATTTTTCATAATGTCTTTATCATTTTCATATGCTCTTTTTGACTATCTTCACTTTAGCTTGTACCATTCTATGGTCACATCCAATGTTAAAGCAATTGATGACAGTACAATTGCAGAATATGGTTTTATCACTTGATGTGATGTAGTTAACTTTATTTGTGTACCCAGGTGGACTCTTCCATGGCCTTTTTTTGCTAGCCTTTTTCTTGTAAAACGAGTTGATGATATTAAGCGCCTGTCCTTCAGCAAAATCTACTAATCTATTGTCTCTATGATCTTATTCACCAGTACCACATGGGCCAGTTGCATTTCTCCAGTTATTGTTCTTTCTATTCTTGCATTAAAGTCACCCATTAGTATTTTACATCAGCATTTTTCTTTGTCTTGAAGATGGGTCACATCATCATAAAAGTCCTCGACCTCAACATCACTGTAGCTTATTGTTGGCGCATAAGTTTGGGTTACATTTGAAGCATGTACTGTTTATTCAATTGAATGATGGATTGGGCTACTATCCAATGTACAGTACGTTCAAATTTTAGCACAGTGTCTTTCAGCTTTTGGTGGATGAGAAAACCAATTCTGTCACACTGTCCATCTTTGGTACCCATGGTATAGATTAGATGCCCAGTCCTATCAAGTTCAACCAAATTTTTGCCTTTTAGTCATGTTTCACATAATCCAATGATATCTCAATGCACATTGTTGAGTTCAATCAGCAGTATAGTTGGGCTTCTGTTTTCAATGTTCAAATGTACAGTATAATATTTGATGTCACATGACTGCATTTCTTAGCCACAACAATACAGCCAGTTCTGATTGTCCCTGATTGGGTAAAGCAAGAAGATTCCTAAAAAAGGATTGCAGGGGTCTTGGAAATATTCACTGAAATAGATTAAAAACAAGAACAGACTCACATTAATTCAATCCTATATTTAAAGATTCTATTTGAAGAGAAACTATATGTTACTTTTTTGAAAAAAAAAAACCCTAACACATTAAATTATTTATCAAATAGCATTTTTATCCAATCAAAACTAGACATATTAAAATGGACAAATTTGAAGCTGATGAATAACTTTGGTGGAAACCAGCAATTAGAATATTAGCAAGATTTTCTATCACATTTGCTTTTGGAACAATTCAGCCAAGCATATCAGACAATCCATCTAAATTCTATTTCTAATGCATGAAAGAATGTATTTTGTCTAAAATCTCTTATTTCATGGCTGAATGATATAGCTCAATTATGGGACATCCATGGCTCTTCATCCCTGGTGTGGAATTCTGCAAAATTTGAAAAACTCAGAAAAACATCTTGAAAAATTCAGAGAAAATTTTTTTCTTCATTTTTTCTTCATAGGATATGTGAATTTCCTATGAAACAATGGCCACACAGTATGATAATTTCACTTTTTATATGTGGAATTACATTTCACATAATTTCACATTTTCTCTCCAATAAAGATGGCAACTCATTTTTGACTATGTTATATTTAGTTAAACATTTTTGAATAGGTATACCTGGAAACTTCTGGGAATAACCTTGGAATTGGTTTGAAATGTTTCTTTGCGCTATGTTGCATTTTGATGATGGATTATTTCACTGTGGTAGCAAAAATACAGATATATGTAAGCTAACCATTAAATATTCAAACATGACAAATTTATTAAAAGGTGAACTTTGTTTACATATAGACCATAATTCAGAATGAAAGAAAAAGCTATCATACTTACTCCACTTCCACTTCCATCCTTTTGTTGCTTCCATCAGAGTCATAATATGTTGCTTTGTGGCTCCGGATGCCATAATAGGATGCGATGCAATGACGCCATTTCATGAACCCAAAGTAAGAATGAGATCCATCAATCTCCCGGCTAGAATGAAAGGCCTTTGCATCTGGGAAGGGTGGACGCGATAAGCGCTGCCGCGTAAATGGAATAAGGTGGTTGAGGAAGGTGGGGCTGTTCCAACCAGTGGAATATTCTGGATAAATCTGCTTTGTGGACTATGTTCAGTAAGCTATTGCTAATGTGATCAACAAGTATTTTACTATCTGAATTAATAATTTACTTCAGAGCACATAACACTTAGCTTTTCGTTGGGCTGGTTCCTGCTAGTAACTAGTTCGGCGGGCCGGATTAAAAAGCTCAACGGGTCGGATGTAGCCCGCGGGCCGTAGTTTGCCCATGTCTGGCCTAGACACTGCTAGTTCCCTTAACAGATCATCATTTAATTCAGCCTCCAGACGTATCATCTTATTTGCTCTTCTCTACTCTGCACTGTTTTTAAACTCTCAGCATCTTTTTGGTATTGTGGAGACCAGAACTGGATGTAGTATTCCATGTGTAGCCTCACAGGTTTGGTATAGAGCAGTACTATCACATTTCTTACAATCCCATTCTTGAGACAGCCTAGACGGCACTAGCTTTTTTGGCAGCTGCACCAAAAATTCTGGCTTTTTGTTAAGTGGTCATCCACTAAGACACCTAGATCCCTCCTATAACTATTACTATTTAGCCAAGTACTTTCTATTCTGCACATTTGTTTTTTCCTGCAAATTTGATCAGCCGCCCTTTTATCCCATCATTTAGCTTATTGATGAACATATTGAAGAGCCTAAGACAGAACCCTGAGGTACCGCACTGCATGCATCCCTCCAGGTAGATATAGTTTCTTCGAAGGCTACGTACTGAGTGTGATTAATCAGCCAAGTGCAAGTCCATCAGGTAGTGGTACTATCTGTCCCACACTGTTCTATCTTATGAAGACATAGGCTGTGGTCTACTTGTCAAATGTTTTACTGAATTCTACATATGCTACATTCACAGCATTTCCACTTACTTATTCCACTAATTAAGTTACTAATATAAGCACATGTCCTTATTTATATATTGTACCTGTGTTTTCCTTGGTCTTTTTCCAGCTGGCTGTTTCTCACCTGGAAAGTCTTCTTCCCTTTTCTCTCTTTTATGCTGCTTGTATTTCAGGAGAGTACTGCCAAAAGAAGATATCATGAACATTGAGGGCAACCCAACTAGAGGAAGATAATCTAGTTATCCTAGTTTTCAAAATGATTTATATACTGTAGGCCTTCTCAGACTAAAATTTTGATATTTATAGTTGGGACAAAGTATGGTGAATTTAGATTTTTAGTAACAATCCTTAAACAGGCTAATCTCAAATGAAGCCGCTGACAATTTTTATTTTGCTCTTTTTGCTCTATTTGTAAAAGTTTGTTAGGAATAAACATTTAATCCTCTAGCTCTAAACAGATTTTTAAAAACAATATTAATCTTGCATACAATCCAGATAATCCTTCTAAGAATTTATTTTATCTCAAAACTGGGATCTGAAAAGAACTATATTAAAATTTGGTTTGAATTCTTAATACACATACATTTCTGGAAATATTTCTGCTTCAAAATAATCAGTTTTTTGTGCAGAGGAGGCTGTATCTTTTTGTGCATAAATGATGATGTAAACAAATGGGTTGTTTGTCATGGATGTAGGTATATGGTGGAGGGGACAGCATACCCTCCACAATATAATCTAAACCTATCACAACCAAAAACATAGGAAGGGGGACACTTTTCCCCTCCTTCACTAATTTGGGCCATCTACCTGGTAAATTGAAAAAGGGGTGAAGGATACATCGAACCTTCTCCAGTGCTAAAAAGGAACATGGGACAGTGAGGCAACAATAATAAAATCATTTATTTGTTTATTCATCAAATGCTTATATAGTTCCTTCCAGGTCCCATTACTTACGTCATGTTATCTGTTGTGTTACCTCTTGAATCCTAAATCCTAGAGTCAGACATGCAAGCTGACAAGTAAATAAATAAAACCACAGATCTCTTACCTCAAAGAGTGCTTTGCCTACATAATAGAGGAAAATATCCATGATGGAAATAAGATAAACCCTAAGAAAGCTAAAATGAACTAATACTAACTAACTAAAGAAATTTATTAAATATGATAAATAAAGATATAAATAAATAATATGTGTAAATAAGTGTGATATTAATAAATAGGTGAATAACTAAAGAAAATATAAAGTAAAACAAAGCTAAACTATGTAAATAAAGTTAAATAAAACAAAAGCAAGTTAACCAACTAATCCTAAGTATCCTAATAAAGCACCCACACAGGCATAAAAGATCTACCTCGAAGAGTGCTTTCTCTGCATAACACAGGAATGCCTCCATGATGGAGCTAAACTAACCCTTCACTGAGCTAAACTACACTAATCCTAACTAAATAAACAAATATATTAAATATGATTAATATGATTTTTGTTCCTTCCCAATCGAACTGAACAATGTGACCAGACCAAACCAGACCATTCGAACAACCAATCAACAAAAGAACCAATCAGCTGCTCAGAATTTAAATACAGCTCCAAACAACCAAACGGCCAACTGACCAAACTGGCACACAGCTAAGGAGCTCCTTAAAAGCTAAGGAGAATTGGACAAGACAATTCTGCTGATGATGTTACCTAGTCTGGTAACGAAACATTCAGAAACTAAAATGAAATGAGCTTGGAGAGCAAACCACTACCAAAATCCTTTGATTTCCATTTTACTTCATTATTAAATGTTAATATAGTTCCTTCCAGATCCCATTACTTATGTTACCTCTTTGAATCCTATACCCTAGAGTCAGACATGCACATTGACAAGTAAATAAATAAATAAAACCAAAGATATCTTACCTCAAAGAGGGCTTTGCCTACACAATAGAGGAAAGTCTCCATGATGAAAAACAGGTAAACCTAAAATAAACTAAAACTAACTAAATAAAGAAATTTATTAAATATGATAAATAAAGATATAAAGATACAAATAAATAATATGTGTAAATAAGTGTGATATTAATAGATGAATAAATAAATAAAGAAATATTATAAAGTAAAACAAACCTAAACTATGTAAATAAAGTTAAATAAAACAAAAGCAAATTAACTAACCAATCCTCAGTAACCAAGTAAAGCACCCACATAGGCATAAAAGATCTCTTACCTCAAAGAGTGCTTTCCCTGCATAATACAGGAATGCCTCTATGATGGAGCTAAACTAAATCCTAACTGAGCTAAACTACACTAATCCTAACTAAATAAACAAATATATTAAATATGATAAATAAACAAATAAATAGTATGATAAATAAATAGGTGTGATGTTAAGTAAATAAGTGAACAAACATACTGTAATCTAAACCTAAACCTAATCTAAACCTAATCTATCTAAAAACAAAAGCAAATTAACCAACCAATTCTGAATAACTAAGTAAGACACTCACACAGAGATAAAAGCTCCAATGAACGGCTTTCATTCAGCCCACCCAAAAGTTTTATTTTTGTGAGACCATCTACCTGTCAGCAGTATTATGAGGCATGAGCTCAGAAACAAAAAGCAAACCCAACTGGCTCCCTGTTTACATATAGCAGCTTACCTTGCCAGCGTTGGTGGAGCTGTAGTTTTGTCTTTGGCAGTTCCTTGATTAGGGTATTGTTTTCCACTTGGATGTTTGTCAACTGAGGTCGCATGGCTAATAAACATTACTAATTGGCTAATAAACATTACTAATTGGAAACTCTGTTCTCCCAGAAAAAGCATTTCCTTCAGGGGAAATAAAATACTACAAAATAATTCCTCTCTTTTATAAATCCTGCCAGAGAATAAATGGGATAGTCTCCAAAAGAGACAATATAAGTCCTCTTTTGATGTCACAGATCAATAAAAAATTATGGTGTGGTTCATGATGTGTAACCACATGACAACCCTCAAGTCAAGCATCCCCCAATGACTGTTGCCAATGGCCCAATACAGATCAGTCTGGATGCTTTTCCCCAAAATACATCAGAGAAGTCTGTCCCGCTTAGTTGCAAGTGTGCTGCAGGCTACTTCTGCTGACTGTCGACTGCCTGCAGTTTGGCAGTTCAACTCCCACCAGGCTCAAGGTTGACTCAGCCTTCCATCCTTCTAAAGTGGGTAAAATGAGGACACAAACTGTTGGGGACAATATGCTGACACTTAGAGAGGGCTGTAAAGCACTATAAAGCAGTATATAAGTCTAAGTGCTATTGTCATGTGCTATTGCTAGCCATTGTTATTGCAGGCAAGAGATGGCCATGTCCATCAAGGGAGACACTGATTGCATTCCTTGGCTCTCAACTTCATCCCAAGTTTCTGCCACACTTTACTAGGGACCTCAGAGATTTACCTGTTCTTCACCTACACTCGGAGGTTGTCCTTAGGTCATGGTTGATGCTGCCTCGTGATACCAGAAGTCATTGTGGGGCAGATGCCGCCTGTGGAACAGTGGGAGTGTGGGGGATGCAAAGTTCGGCACTTTGGAATATGATGCCATTGTCATCAGTGGGAGGTGAAGTTGACACAACAGACTATTCCACCCTACTTAAAATGGACATTTATAAATGTGTAGCATACATTTTATATGAAACGTATTTCCTGAAAACTGTTTCGTATCCATATTAATAGCTGTATCCATATGATAAACTGAGTGTTGATGATAACATTATTTAATTCATATCGCACACTGATGGGCTTATGCAGCAATTTAAACTTGTGTTTTTTAGCTGGTTTGTTGTGGACTTAGACTCAAAAGACTTACTATTCAGCACCAGCGAGACAAACATATGGCTCCAAACCATTCATAGAACTGATTATTATAGATCAGATATGGATGTCTGCTATGAATTATGATATCAATTTATTGAAATATGTATAACTTTCTTACACATTTTTTAAAATATATTTTTCTTGATAGCCTCTTGGAGAATTCTCTGGTTTTGGATCTCCTTTCTATTTCCTGTAATACAAAATTGATGAAGCACAATCAGAATTTAACTTTTAATGCATTATATGATTTTACTTACTGAGGTTGTTCTAGTTTCTTACTACTAGGTAAAATACTTACAGTTTTCAATTGATCCATTTCTTGGTGGAAGAGCTGGATTTCCGCTTTTAATTTTATATACTCCTCGCAATCACTGCCGGCTCCTTGTTCATTTGTAGCCTGGGGGAAGGGAGTGTAAGAGAAGAATAAGTGGCTGTAAAGGTGTACTGTTGATGTTGAGAACCCAACACTCCAGGAGGCAAGGTATTCCATTGATTAATTGCTCTCACTGTCTGGAAATACCTTAGTTCCAGATAGGATCTCACTTTAGAGCTTCCACGCATTGCTTCTTGTTTAGTCCTTAGATGCTTTTGAGAATAAGTCAACCCTCTCATCTGTATGACTCCCCCTCAAGTACTGGAAGACAGCTATCATGCCAACCCTAATCTTTCTCTTTGATAGGCTAGACACTGCTTGTTCCCTTAACCGATCGTTGTACAATTTAGCCTCCAGACCTTGTAGCATCTTATTTGCTCTTCTCTACTCTGCTTCTCTACTCTACTCTGCACTCTTTCTAAACTCTCAGCATCTTTTGCAACCAGAACTGGATGCAGTATTACACATGTGGCCTCATTAGTGTGCGATAGAGTGGTACTATCACTTATGATTATGATGCACTCCTTCTGTTGAGGCAGCCTAGAATGACATTGGCTTTTTTGGCAGCTGCAGCACACTGCTGGCTCATTGTTAAGTGTTGGTCCACTAGGACACCTAGATTCCACCCATAGTTGCTACTAATGAGCCAGTAACTGCATATTCTGTGTGTTTGTTTTCTTCCTGAAAATGTGATCAGGTCCCCTTCGTTTAGTTTATTGATGAACATATTGAAGAACCCAAGACAGAATTGTGAGGTACTGCACTACATGCATCCCTCCAGGTAGATGTAGTTTCATTAAGGGCTACATACTAAGTGTGGTTGGTCGGCCAAGTGCAAGTCCATCAGGTAGTGGTACTGTCTGTCCCACATTCTATCTTATGAAGATGTAGGCTGTGGTCTACTTGTCAAACGTTTTATTGAATTCTACATATGCTACATCCACAGCATTTCCACTTATTTATTCCACTTAATTAAGTTACTAATATAAGCACATGTCCTTATTTATATATCGTACCTGTGTTTTCCTTGGTCTTTTTCCAGCTGGCTGTTTCTCACCTGGAAAGTCTTTTTCCTCTTGGTCAGGACCTGGCAAAAAAATAACAGGATAACTAGTATTTGTAAAGCTAAACTGAAGAAGAAACAAATCGCTTTCATTTTTAAAGTGAAAATAATTAAAATGTTCTTAAGTTAAAATTATACTCACTTTCCTGACTTTGAAGGAGTTTTTCCTTCAAGTACTGTACTTGTTTTAGTTCGCAAGGCTTGCGACTTCTCTTGCCAAGAAGTCGTTCTCCTCCTCCAGCTAAAATGCAAAAATTACAAGAAACATTCATCAACCATAGAATACAAATAAGCAAATAAAAGAAGAAAATTAAAACAGGATTGTAAGGGAAGTGAATTACTTACATCTCTTATCATGGCATTTTTTTTTTTTTTTTTTTTGCCATTTCTCCAGTTGTTTGTTACTGAGATCTTCCATCTCGTCTTGTTCTATATTTTTAAGGAAAAACACTTGTGCTATTACACAAGATTCATGACAGACATTACATATTAAGCCACCAATGACACGCCAAATTAAAACTGGTCATTACAAATGGCCCAGTCTATTTAAAATGCTATGTTGGCTGTGTTATTAGTGCAGAGAAACAGATCTTTATGCACCTTTTCCCCATTAGCTTAAAGAGAGTTCAGAGCCTCTCCCAAAGACAGAAGTTCTGAAGAGAGGGTTTTTTTTCCCTCTGTGGGGTGCAGAGAAAGGAGTGCCCTTCTATCCCCACTCTTGCTACAGGTACCTGCACAAACAATATGTCTAATTGCTCACCTTTGTCTCTTTTATGCTGCTTGTATTTCATGAGACAGCACTACCAAAAGAAGGCATTATGAACATTGAGGGCAAACCAACTAGGGAAAGAAACTCTAGTTATCCTAGTTTTCAAAATGATTTATATACTGTAGGCCTTCTCAAACCAAAACGTTGATATTTGTAGTTGGGACGAAATATGGTGAATTAAGATTTTTAGTAATAGTCATTAAACAAGCTGATCACAAACAAAGCCGCTGACAATGATTATTTTGCTCTATTTGTACCAGTCTGTTAGGAATAAAAATTTAGTCCTCTAGCTCTGAAAAGATTTAAAAAAATCAATATTAATCTTGCATGTAATCCATACATTCTTTCTAAGAAATTATTTTATCTCAAAACTGGGATCTAGAAAGAACTATATTAAAATTTGATTTGAATTCATAATATCAATTTCTGGAAATATTTCTGCTGCAAAATAATTAGAGTTTTGGGTTTTTTTGTGCAGAGGAGGCTGTATCTTTTTGTGCACAAATGATGATGTAAACAAATGGGTTGTTTGTCATGGATGCAGGTATATGATGGAGGGGACAGCATACCCTCCACAATATTGACTCCACTTGTCAGCCAAAAATATAGGAAGGGGGAGCACTTTCACTCATTAGGAAGGGGGGAGGCTGCTACATTTTAAAAAATAATCCTGAATTTCCTGAATTTTTGACAGAGTGACCCCAAAACATTCACCAACAGTGGTCTAGTGAGAAGAAACAAGTCCTGGAAGCAAAGACAGCTGCTGGTAGACTGGTCCACCCAGGAATCGGAAAGGAAGACTTCACTTCCCTAGATGGAGATGAAAGACAAGGGGCAGAGGAATCGCCAGTCAAGCCTTGCTATGGCCTAGCTCAAGATTTTGAGTAAATTATAATGTTTCACAAGACACTGCCCTTACTAGCACTGATGATGTTACTGACATTGGTAATGAAATGTCTGGGAGAAAACCACCAAGCTCCCCCACCAATGACCCCCACGTGCACTGTGCAGTTATGACATTTTTCTGTCTTTGATTGGTTTTCTCTGGAAAGAAAAATGATAAAAACGGGAAAAGACTGAAGTGTTTCAGCAATGACGGTGAATGGTATTTGGACCTGCCATAAAATCCAATGAATAAATTGGTGTCATTGTATAACACCTACCTGATATATAATTGGGATGGAAACAAGGGTCCAGAATACCAGCGAAGAAATACATTTTCAGACGAAATGGATGACTAGGAGCTGAACTAGAAGCCAGGAAAATAAGTCTGGG
This sequence comes from Myanophis thanlyinensis, assembly GCA_017656035.1. Classification (NCBI taxonomy): domain Eukaryota; kingdom Metazoa; phylum Chordata; class Lepidosauria; order Squamata; family Homalopsidae; genus Myanophis; species Myanophis thanlyinensis. The sequence goes on along the minus strand of JAEANM010000379.1, from coordinate 5,400 downwards.
AGTGCAGCTTTGTTGCCTTTGCATGTTCTCACTGTCTGTCTCGCTGTACTGATCCTTCTGAGGAATACATTAGGATGCATACAGGACTTTCCAATTTCCCTCAGAGAATTGCTTTCGATTTGTCTGCTTCTGACATTCATGTGAACGAAGCCCACAGAAGAACAAATGCACCTGGTCCTAAATTCATGGCAGAGGCATCCACAGGAAAGATGTAAAAAATCAAGGTAGTGCACAAGCTCTTGCAGTTGAAAGCCACTCATTTTTTATTTGTGTCAACTTTACCACCAGGTCAAAATAGGTGGGACTCTGACCGCGTGCTCATGACTGTCACTTTGACTGTCCTCCTCTGCAGATATTGCTTTTCACTGCCTCAAGAATTCTGCCTGAGCAGCTGCTGCCAGTAACTGCTCTTACTGGCCTAGGTAGATCAATGGTCTTTATATTATATACATACTGGTTTATTAATACAGTTAATACAGTTATTCTGTTTATATTAGTTTACTAATATATTTATTATATTTATATTTGTTTCCTATGTTGATCCTGGTCCAGGAAAACTGAAAGCCATCCTGGAATAAGGATTCTGTAAGGAAAACATTTAAGTTCTGCTTTCTCCTTGTTACCTTTCCCCTGCTTGCCATCTTCTCTCATTAAAGGACTGATTTTTCCCTTGACTTTTTTTTTGTTTTTCCCATGTTGAAAGGAACATTTTAAAATCGTTTTTGACATTTGTTGCAGCTCTTAGTTCACCCTGACCCTTAGCTTTCCTGACTTTGTAGATTCGACTTTTTCCTGGTATTCTATTTTATGTGTCCCTTTTCCATTTTTTATACTTGGCCTTTTTGTCTCTCAATTTCTCAGAGTTCTTTAAGCAGCCATACTGATTTAATGGGGTCTCTTGTTTATATTTCAGTGTTATGATACTAAACTGGGGTTTCATAATGTCATTTTTCAGAGTTTCCCTAGTTTTGTGAGTGCTTTTCCCCTTTGAGATATCCATCCATGGAATCCTTCCTAAGCTGTTGCTAACTTGCTGACTAACTAGGCTAATTTGTTGGCAGTTTGTTCCCATTTGGGCAGTTGGAATGTGTTAACTTGCCTGGCAAGGCTGTTGGCGAAAGCATGCTTGATGTCTTCCCTCTGGACTGCACCAGCTACCACACCAGTTAACAATTTGAAAGTTGTTGGTAAGTAGATAATTGGCCAAATTATCAAAGAAACAGGGAAATAGAGAGAAAATATTTTAACACTAGAAAATATTGTCAGAAATCATAGAATATCTTATTTTTGCAAGAGGTCAGAGGCCTCACAGACAACTGCTATGGTTATATTTTAAAGGAATGATCAGGGATCTAATAATAGACACTTTATTTCTTTGGCAGAGTGCCAAGAAAATGATTGGATTTGACTATCTGGAGGAAATAAAAATCAAACTACTTCAATTGGGGCAAATACTTGTTAGGAACATTCAGATTTCAGGGCAGACTGTTGATTTCAGAAGTCCTACCTCTTCCTTTTGTCATTTCCTAAAATCAGCTTAAAAAAAGAGTTTCTGTCTACCACACCACTGAGCAAATTAAATCTACAAATGACCTGTAGGAAGTAGAGGTCTTTATCCTATGTCCTTTTCTAGTATGAACTACCAAAGGATATATTTAGACATCCTGCCCTTCCTTTAGAAATATCCTGAAATGTATGAGCCCTTCTGAATGGCATTTAGAATAATATTGAGTTGAAGCATAACATTGGCTGCATTTCCAAATCAAAGTTATTATTTGCTATCTGAAATACATAGAAGGGACAAAAGTACATTGCAAAACCAGGGCCTGTCTTTTCTTCTTAGATAATGATAGCAATATAATAATTTATAGAGGGAAAATATCTGATTTCAAAGCCATAGTATTTTTCTGTAGAGAAAAATGGTGGTTGTGTGATGTTTTACTTCAAGTATGCGGATGAAATATGCGGAGGAACACCAGGAAAGGTGGAAGTATGCTCTGGAAAGAAGAGGAATGAAAGTCAGTTGTACTAAGACAAAATACATGTGTTTGAGCGAGAGGGTGGGCAGTGGAATAGTGAGGTTACAGGGGGCTGAGGTCAAGAAGATGCAGGAGTTTAAGTATTTGGGGTCAACAGTCCAGTGTGATGGGGAGTGTGCAAAAGAGGTGAAGAAGCGAGTGCAGGTGGGTTGGAATGGGTGGAGAAAGGTATCAGGAGCGTTGTGTGACAGAAGACTGTCAGCAAGAATTAAAGGAAAGATGTACAAGACAGTAGTGAGACCAGTTATGCTGTATGGGTTAGAGACTAGCAGTGAGGAAAAAACAAGAGGCAGAGGTTCTCTTTAGGAGTGACCAGGATGGACAGGATTAGGAATGAGCACATCAGAGGGACAGCTGAGGTCGGCTGTTTTGGGGACAAGGTCAGAGAGACCAGATTGAGATGGTCTGGACATGTGCAGAGGAGGGATAGTGGTTATATTGGTAGAAGGATGTTGGAGATGGAGCTGCCAGGCAAGAGATCAAGAGGAAGGCCAAAGAGGAGACATATGGATGTCATATGTCAAAAGAGGACATGAAGTTAATTGGGGTGAGAGTAGAGGATGCCGAGGATAGAGTTAGGTGGAAACAGATGATTCGCTGTGGCAACCCCTAATAGGAATAGCCAAAAGAAGAGGAAGATGTGGATGAAGTATGCAGAAGATACAACCAAAGTGGGCCTTATTCAAGATGACAATGAGGGTTCTTACCACAAGGAAGTAGAGGGTTTGGTAAACTGGTGTAACAAAAACAGCCTTGTTTTAAACATAGGAAAAACTAAAAAGATCATTGCTGATTTCAGAAAAGGCAGGCATGGCACACCTCTGTATATTAATGATTAACGTGGAGGTAGCTAGCAGCATGAAGTTTCTGTTTGTGCAGCTAACAAGTAAGCTATCTTGGTCACTCAACAGTGAGACACTGATGAAGTGGGCATTTTCTGTGTCACATGTGAAACACATCTTTCTTCCCTTGTCCTTACCACTTTCCATAGAGGGACAATTGAGAGCATCTTGTCATATTGCATTATTATCTGGTTTCAAAGCATTACTGCTTGACAGAGCAAGGCAGTGCAGAGAATGGTGAGGCTGGCAGAGAAGATTATTGGTAGTTCATTTCCTTCCATTAAGGACATCACTTATAAAAGATGCTTGAGCAGGGTCTGCAGGATCTGGGATCGTCTTCACAACCTGTTTTCCTTGTTACTTTCTGGGACAAGTGTCAGAGTTTGCAGTAGCAAACACATTCAGAAGCACACACAAGTAACTGATTCAGCAGGATTCCATTATATATAAGAAACTTCTCTTTATATATAATACAACAGGAAGTAAACATACAATACCAAAAGGCAAGTTTTTCCAACATGGTAGCAAATACAAGCAGAGGAAAGGACAGTTTCTGTTTCAGTTCTCATAATTCAGCACAGACTAGTTTCAGTTTCAGAGCTGAACAAGACTAGTTTAGCACAGACCCAGAGCTGCAGAGCTGAGCTAAGCCATGCCCACGCTCCTTGCTGTCTCTTGCACATAGTTTCAGTTTCCAAACAGCTCCCATTGGCTGATTTAGTTGCTATGCCTATTCATTGGCTGACCTTGTTTCCATGTCTGTTCCAGTTTATGAACATTCATACACTGACACTCCTCCTTTCATGACTGGAATAGACATAAAGCCAAATAACTTTAAATCAAACTTCTCCATTGATTAGCTGTGATAGCTCTCCATCTTATACCTGTGATACATCCTTTGCAATGAAGAAAGATCATCCATAAATGCTAATAATTGGCAATCCCAATCTTTTAACTTTTCAGTGTATATGCAATCATTAGCCTTGCAACTCTTGAATCCAAGACCCTTTCAATGGCTTATCTAAACAGGTATTCCAATTCCGGATTGCTGGCTTTAGCCCATAAATGGCTTTGTTCAATTTATACACCATGTTAGGCGTTTTACTTTCATACCCTGGTGCTTGAACCATGTAAATTTCTTTTTTCAATTCAGAATTGGGGAATGCTGTGGTTATTTCAAAATGCAAAATTTTATGGGCACATGCCGCTGCCAATGCTAGTGCCAGCCTTATGGTTTCACTTTTTACTGTTGGCACGAATACCTCATCATAGTGCACATTTTTCAGCTGTGAAAAACCTTGTACCACTAACCTAGCCTTATACTAGATCTCATTATTGGGTAGTACTTTCTTTTGGAACACCCATTTACATCCTATGGCTTTGCAACCCTGTGGCAAAGTTTATGTTTACCCATGGATTTCACTTCTTTGTCCATGGCTTTTTTACACATTACTTGTTCAATTTTAGGTAATGCCAATACTTCCTTATAGTTCCTTGGCTCATACCATACATTACACACTTTTCTTTTATTAGCAGAATACCTGTTAGGTGGAATGCTCTTGTTCCATTGCTTTGACCTATGTGCTATTGACTGCTCCTGTGTTTTAACTCTCTCTTACTTCATATTTTCAGCTTCTCCTCCCTGAATGCTGACACCATCACTAAATGAGTTACCATCACTAAGTGAGTTACTGTCACTAAGTGGATCACAATCACTAAGTATATATGAAGCCGCTGGGCGAGATCATCCGTGGCTTTGGGGTGAGTTTTCATCAATATGCAAATGACACGCAACTGTATATTTCCACCCCAGGCCACCCCAACGAAGCCGTCGAAGTGATGAGCCATTGTCTGGAGGCTGTGCGGAGTTGGATGGGGCATAACAGGCTTCAGCTCAACCCAGCCAAGACCGAGTGGCTGTCATTTCCGCGCCCAGATACAGCCAGCTTAAACTATCACTGGCCGTGGGGGGGGGGGAGAATTCTATCCCCCACGGAAGGGGCTCGCAATCTGGGCATCCTCCTGGATGTACGGCTGTCATTGAATGACCATATTGCAGCCGTCTCCAGGGGGGCCTTTCATCAGGTCCATAGAATTGCCCAGTTGCGGCCCTTTCTGGATTGGGGTGCGCTTCGTACGGTCACTTCTGCCCTTGTAATCTCCCGTCTGGATTACGCCAATGCTCTCTACATGGGGCTCCCCTTGAAAAGTATCCGGAGGCTGCAGCTGGTCCAGAATGCGGCCGTGTGAGTAATTATGGGAGCTCCTAGGAGCTCCCACGTTATATCTTTCCTGCATGAGCTGCACTGGCTTCCTGTGGCCTTCCGGGTGCAGTTCAAGGTGTTGGTGCTGGGAGAAGGGGTGGAGCTGCCTTGGTGAGATGACATGGGATCCAGTTGCTCTGTGGTCTCAGTCGAAACTTGAGCTGCTGGATGGTCCATCTGGACCCAAACTGTCCTGTAGGGACGGTGAGAGGTGAGGGCACATTCAGGGGATCCCAGGGATATCCGGAAAGTCCC